>JXSR01S058336.1:85226-102616 GCA_000969725.1 Ophiothrix spiculata | reverse complement strand
TGTAATGTACCCCATACCAGGTCGTTAATCATGTCCTGTGACATTGGCGTGGCAGTCGTAGTTGTTGCAAACAAACCTCGCTGCATTGATTTGGCTAGAATTTTTAGCCATCCCAAGTTTGTAAGTCAAAGTCCAGCAAGCTTGATCTGGAGACCTCATTTGGAAATGTGCAACTCTACCCCTTCTGCTCTCTTCTGAGTTTTCAAATGATAATTTATAGGTCCTTTATGGCTCATAAAACTTGTGTACAGCATTTAAACCAATGAATGGTTGAATTTTGTCTTTCAGGGAGTGTTGCAGATAAAATTCTCGCAGTGGTAACCAAAGCTAGATCTCGTACTCTAGGACCCCTTCATCCAAGCTTCAACTTGAACCAGATTCTTTTAGACGGTCTCATTAACACATTACCAGAAGATGCCCATAAAGTTGCATCAGGCAAACTTTTTATATCTTTAACAAGAGTTCATGATCGCAAGAATGTTATAGTGTCGGACTTTGAATCAAAGCAAGATTTGATTGATGTAAGTATGTAGAGCCTCAATAGAAAATAATGTAGTGTATTGTTCCTATAGAACACCCATTGGGGTCAAGCATTTTTTAACAAGAGCACTTGGAGCCAGTGGCGTAGCCAGTCGGGGGAAAGTGCCCCCTGAAAGGAGCCTTGCCCTGTCTATTGCCTCCCTGAAAAAAATCAAGAAAAGTACAGGTCAAATTGAAATTACATACATGTATGTTTGCACTCCTTTTTTAATAGCATGTACTATAAAAATGGTAAATTTTTCACTGCAGTACCTTTCAATTCACACTCATTTCTGTGGTTTTAGCAAAATAAGGTTTGAAAAGCGCGCACTTAAAAAAATTGTAATATTTTAGAGTTGAATTTGCAAAATTGACAGGTGGCATTGCAAAATTTGGTAAAAAGAAGTATTCAATTTACTCTTTTTCTTTTAAGAACCAGGACCAAAAACGTCATTTTTACATAAAAAGTTATGAGGAAAAAAATTGGGCTGTACCATTTTGTGTATCCATCCAGGGTATTTGTGTATTCATCCAGGGAGTTGCCCCCCTTCAAAAAGTCTGCCCTGCCTTGCCCCCCTTGATGAAAATGTCTGGCTATGCCACTGCTTGGAGCAAGTTGCGCCCAAAGTGATTGGTAAAATGCTCCAGGTTCACCAATAAATTTCTGAACACAGATATACATGTAGACCTGGAGCAGGTTTTTTTTTTTGGGGGGGGGGATTTCCACAGAAGTTGCTCCAGGTTCAACAATCATTTTAAAAAGAAAAAGCTGGACTGGGGCATTTATTAGGGATCACATTCCTTTGCAATACATACTCAACTAAATACAATTCAAGCTGTTTCAAGCAAAAATATGAAGATGATGTAACTGTATAATTTGGTTCGTGTTTGAAATATTTAGCGTCAACTGACTTTCATACTATCTGGTGTTGATAACTACATTGTAGGTTCTGGTAGTTGATCGGAAGAACTTTTCTTCTGACTATCGGCAGTTTTGGCAATGTTTTAGGGGTATTTTAGAGGGGTGGCTACAAGTGCAAATTTATACTGAATAGTAATATAGACCATATCGAAAATTGACATAATCCCGCCGTTGATGGGGTAAATCCACAGAACCGGACGGGGAATCGGAACTCAGAACGAGGCCAAGTATGATAAACACACTACTTGCTCTCTCTCTGAGTTCCGTTCCCTGTCCGATTCTGTGGATTTACCCCATCAACGGCGGGAGTAGGTCAATTATCGATATGGTATATAGATGTGTTGGGAGAATCAACCAAAGCAAAAATAGTCTTGAGAACTTTGATGTATAGGCCCCTATAGAGTGTATTTTTCAATGTCACATATAAATTCTTGTTTAAGTCTATGATCATGTCTGATGATCAATGTGGACTGACAAGATCCTATCCCCCAAGATTTTTTCTGAAAAGAACAGATGACAGAAGAGGTGACCCTTCCCCAAAGATTTTTCCCGAAAAGAACAAATTACAGAAGAGGTGACCCTACCTGTATATCATGTGGCATTTTAACAGCCTATTTCACAAAGTTCTCAAAGTCATGAACATATAGTGTACATAAATTGCTTTATTTAATACAAATTCCTTTTCTTTCTCTCTCTCTACAGGCCCTCGTCTGTTCTTCATTCATCCCATTTTACTCTGGGCTGATTCCACCAACTTTCAGAGGAACGGTAAGTGAGACTAAAATCTTGATACACATCGGGATATAGACCTTTTCAAAACATTACTTTCCCAGAATTCCCGAAGCCGATTTTACACTTTCCGGCATTTGCCGACAGAAAAAGTGACTCACAAACACAATACGAAGAATGTTACATCGTACACAGTCACGTTAAAGGTGCAATTCATGATTTTGATGTAGCCTCGTTTCTAGCTAAATAAAAAGAAGAGTACAACATAAATATATACTGAAAATCTCACTTGATTCCGACCGTTCGTTTCCAAGTAACAAGCTTTTCAGCATTTTGAAAATCCCATAGACTACTGTGTTGTAATTACTGTCGGGGCCCCGACAATAATTAGAAAATGACACATTTTCTCTTTTTTCTCAAAAACGCAAGCACATATGAAAGAATGGTTTGGGGATCGTAACATAAACCATTTGAGGATTCTTATAAGCTAAAAAAGTCAAATTTGATAGGGGTGACCTTGAGGGTGAAAAGCGGATCATGAATTGCCCCTTTAACTGACTGCGTAAAAATTTGAACTTGTAATTAGGGTTAGCGCTAACGAGTCACTTTAAGTGTGATCGCCCTGATGTGACTTGAAATCTTAAGCTTAATCAGCCAATTTCAAATGGAAATTTCACTCTTTGTGTTGGTGAGCGTATGGAACCCTAGCCATAAGTTGTTCAGAATTAGTGCATCTAATAATGTATGGGTCTGTTTATATTTAGTTTTCACTTTTATTGCACTGAAAATGTGAGAGAATTTTTGAAAAATTTTTTTGACAAAATCCAGCATACGTGAATGGTTGAAAAAATGGCCATGTGATCGCCGTTCCGAAGATTTCTGAATGGACTTTGAAAAGGTCTATGCTAGGTGAACTGTGATGAGAGTAATTTGGGTTTCGCCCTAACCTACCTCTTCCAACAAGCAAAAATCAAGAAATTCACCTGTTTGAATACAAATGTATGTCATAGATGGGCTTGCCTTTATATGGGCATGAAACCAGCCAAACTTGGTGATTTGCCTTAGTTGGATATTGATAGGGATGCAAGACGTCTGTGTTCGAAATTTCTGATATTTATTTGGACTTAGATTATATTTTTTTGAACAATTTGGAGTAGTTAGGATTAAGCATTTATGTCAGTGATGATTCAAAAGTCCTAGGGAATATGGAACAAGACTTGTTCCAGTCCAAATGCTTTGGACAGTCACAAATTTATATTTTCTCTTGAGGCAATCACAATTATGGCTGCTGTGTCCAGCCCGTATGAGCCGTAAATGCCAGAAACTTCATTTTGCACTACAGGAGAAAATACATGTCTGCACGGTCGTAATTTGCCAAAATTGATTTTTTGACAGATTCACAATCCTTGTGCTTATTGCAAAATACCAGCAAAGTTTCATCTCAAGAAAATGATAGGAAATGTGAAATAAATCTGCATATTTTTAAGACAATCAACAGAAAATACAGGGCTTACTGATAATTGAACGCGTTTATCTCTGTTATACGTTTTACTCTCTGACAACCTTTGACGGACCATTATTTGACTTCTGGAAATCGTGTGACAAAATATAATCCTTAAATCATGGTTATTGCAAATATGTAAAAAAAGTGTAAATGACAAAATTTATGCGACATTTATGGCTGGTTTGGGGTGGACGGTAACAATTATGTTTCTTGATAATTGCAACGTCCTTCAGATGCTGTTTTCAAGAAGCAAATTACATGTAGTTAAATAATTTGAAGGTTATATTCAAGGGTCATTCCATTGGATCAGTTTTGAATTTCTTTGTAATATTTGGTCAGAGTAACCTTTAAAGGCATTTGAAATGATTATTTAACTTGCTTTCATATGCACTTATCATATGTACCACCATTACCATATAATTACTGTTGGTACCATTTCATGGCCCAACTAGACAAACAACAAATTATCCACTTAGGTTCATAAAAGTAATAAGCAATATGGGATATGAATGTTGTATGGTTACCATAGATTTACAGGGGAGATACAAGGCACGCCGCCATTTTTATTCCGGCATGGAGACAAAATTGGGGGTATTCGGGATGATGCAACGCACCTTGTCATAATGCGAGAATATTGAAACACGCACACATGCTTTGAGTGCAGGTTGGCGTATCATTCGCGTAAAGTATTATTTGCGCAGGTTGTATCTACGCGTAACCAATTCTCGGCACTCAAAGTTGATTTTGGCCTTTAAATCTATGATCGTAACTGTTGAACTTGAATCATGTTTGAAGGATGGGCCATTTAGCGTCAACTGACTTTCATGCTATCTGGTGTTGATAATGAGGTTACTGGTACTTGGTATGGTAGCTGAACCCCAAGGCATGAAGCTCCAGCACTCCTAGCGATTAGATCTTTGTCAGGGGGAAATTACCCTCACCGGGACAAAAATAAACTTTCCCCCTCAGACACGTATCCCTGTTATGCGCCTGCATTGTATTTGTACATGTATTAAAGATACAAATTATTCATTTGTGCTTTATACCACTATTGTATGTATCACCCTTGCTTTATAATTACAGTTGGTTAGGTACCATTTCATGGCCCAACTAGACAAATAACAAATTATCTACTGTCCTATAGTATTACAATTAGGTTATAAAAGTGTGTCTAACAACTATAGATTTCAACACGATGTAGAACATGATTTGGCATACAAATTTACATCACATCATGATTTACATACAGGGCTTGTGAAAAGAATTTTAAGTGTTCATGATCATGTGATTTCAAAATGTGTAAGTTTGATCATATTCTACTGTTTCCATGGTTTGATTGAAAAAGTGATTGGGTCACACTAAGGTTATGAATTTCGGGAATTTTAGTGCTCTTGAATTTTTTTTTGGGGGGGGGGTAGGGATTCAGGAATCCTGTTTGTTTCTGAGATTATAATTCAAGACAAGACATCGAAATCCCTACAAAATGTTGAACAGAAGGTATTAGCATTAATCTCAAGATCATCTCGCACTCTTTAGTTCTCAAAACATGTTTTGAAAAGGACATCTTATTTATTACCAAATGGGCCCACAATTGGGATGTTTCAAGGTTTTTTCAAACATTTGACATATAAGTATTTAGTAATATTGCTTCGTATAATAAGTCATTTTCCGGATTTAAATTTGAATTATGCATGTTTTCTACCTGGGGCAGAGTCACGGGTGGGGTGGGGTGGGGGTACTTAGTGGAAAGGTGGGTGTACGGACACGCGGACGAGAACGGTTGCATTTTTAACCTCCCAGGTTTACCAAAGGTCCCTCAAAAATTGTTTACATAACGGAACCTTACATTTTTAAAAAATGACCATATTTTGACCAATTTTTCCTTTGGTTTACATATCGGTTGCCAAATGGGGCTTTTAAGTGCAATTTACATTGTAAAAATACATTGAATGGTCTAAATAACGGTTGTTAAAGTTAAATTGGTTTACATATGGGTAGCATTTTTTTGCTTTCTCAGGTTTACAAAACGGGTGGTAGTCGAAAACTCCAGCCGCGCGTCCGTACCCAACCGAAATCTGAGTACCCCCCTCGGGGCAGAGTCATCCCGGACGGGAATGGGATTCCCAAGATTTTCTAACAACCTTAGGTCCCACATCTTTATTATGAATTTTTTTAAATATTTTTACTCAATGTTGATCATATATCTTGAAAACCTTAATTGCAAACTGTGTTCGTTCCTTTTGTCTTCTCAAAAATTCAAAATAGGCATTCAGACAAATTTAGGCCTATAGATATGAATATCAGTTTATCATGTTTATGTTCAGTCAAATCCTATGTAAAAGTTGTAAACACCTAAAGGAAGCAACTTATCAAATACACGCAAAAGGGCATCAGAATACCCTGTTGTATCCCCCCCCCCCGACCCTTTTCCCATCTCCCTGTTGTGTCCCTTTCCCGCCGCCGCACCTCTAGCTTTATTTGGATTTGTGCTTATTAGCTTGAATGACGACATGAATGAGTGGGTGAATGAGTGGGTGGCCAGACTCACGTGTATGTTATTATGCAGTAAGTGTATGTAGAAAATGATCTATTTATATCATGCTCGCACCTGCTGTGTAGTTTGAAAATCCAATATGCAGACATACATGTACATTGTGCTAACAGTGGTTGGGTACCACGCACATGTGCACTGACTGTTATTTTATGAATGAAGTGACCTATAAAATATGTGTGGGAGTTGATTTGAAGCAATAATACTCGCTTGAAGAAAACATTAAATACCGTTTCATAATACATATCTTGTGCGCCAAGATTAAAGTTCACACGCAACTCACGCAATACTCGTGAGCTGGCGTGATTTAACTGTCCTGTTGCTGTGTAACTTTTTGATCGATTTTATTGGTTTGTTGCTTACGCACGGTACGATTTGGTCCCGGATTTGGTCTCGCCCAGAATATAAAGAAAAGGGTGGTGTTTTAAATTTTCTTGCAACAATAATCGGAAACATTGCACATTTTATCCAATGTGTAGACCTATATTGTAATGTGCAACGAGTTTAAAAGAAAGTCATGAACATTTTGAATCGGCAAAAATCACATTTTGTCAGTATATTAATTTTTTTTATTGACTGTCAATAAGAACATTTAACGTTTAGGCCTACATGCCAATTCAATTCATCAGTCCTAAATTTTCTGATTTTCCTTTAAATATCAGGTTGTTGTTAACATCCGGGTTGAACATACTTCACGAAAGGCCTCGCATCCGTTTGTATGATTGAGGCAAGGACATAATATCATAGACCCTAGATGATAATATGCAGCCTGAGATCATGCCACCATCATGCAAAGTTACCGAAACCTTTTGAAAACATAGCTCTTTCATTTTTAAAGAAGGGGAAGGACAGACACGTACATGCTGCTGGGCACATTTCCAGTGCTGACAGAATCCGTTTTTGTCATTTTCGTAAGGAAGTAATCTGATCTTAAATTGCCTGGCATTTGGCCATTGAGTCTTTGCTCATAGTTTCTAGGATCTATGCTTTGCTTGACAGTGTAGGTTGCATTTGGGTTTACCATGGTAAGGCCCCAAAATATGCTGTGTTGCCCTTGGAGACAGAACCCAGTCATAAAAAATAAAAATAGGGTCTGGAAAGCACTCAATTTTGCTCAGATTGGGTGTTTTTGAGAAAAACTGTAGAAAATGCATCCGAATTTGACCCTTTGGGTGCTTTTAAAAAAAATAAAAATTAACCATTTTTTGACCGACCAACCCAACTTTTTCAAAAATTCAACAGAATTCAGAAGCATAATGACTTTTTAAAATTCAGCTTTCATGTTTTGCTTGCTACAACCCACGTCGTTTCAAAACTGGTTTTGCTGTGCGCTCTTTGTTAATTTTATTATTATTTTTGTTATGTCATGTGTATTTTGTAAAGGTGGTACAACACTCTCAGGCTCTTGCTTTTGTTGAATCTCCTCTATCTTTTGTGCTTGTATCGTATTTTTTAAAAATGTGCTTGATTTGGATTTGAATTTGACAGAACAATTATTATTATTATTTTCTTTATGTGTAAGCTTGAAATAAAGGAACCTACTCGTTCAAGTATTTGGCAGTGCTGTACTAATTAGTTGATTTGATTGTTTACTGTCACGCTAAATTTATGCGTTCATTTAGATTGAAGGAATCTACACGACCAAATTTGAAATGCAGTATTTCAATATTCAGAAGGGGAAGGACCAGGACCCTATTTGTCATTCGGAAGGACAGACATATATTGTAATTGTAATTGTCCCTTGGAAGTAATTAAAGAAGGGAAAGGACACCCATATGCTGCTGGGCATATTTCCAGTAAAACATAACAAGGGCTCTTGCTTGCTCAGCTGAAATTTCAATGAGTAAACTGAAACTGGAAATTATAACGAAAGAGAATATGGACTTAGTACCAAGCATATCTGAATCTGTCAAAATGATTGTTTTCTGTTCAAAGAGGGCAAGAAAATGACAGATTATGTTTTCTGTTCAAAGAGGGCAAGGAAAAGTCAGACTAGGCCAAAAAAAAAAATGTTTGGTTGCCCTCCACCGACCGACCCTATTTTTACTTTTTTTTATTGAAAAATATTTTTTTTTTCAAAAAAAATATGCTAAACTTACTGAAAACTTGTTATATTTTTCGCTTTTTTCGATATTCAACTCTCAAAATGTTTAAGATGTCCCAAATTTCTACAAGAAGTATTTGATTGTTTTTAATTGGATGTCGCGGGGGAAGTTGTGAAGGCTGGAGCGGCCGATCAACCTAGCAGTAATTGGAAGAGTATTCAAAAAAAAATTAAAAAAAAAAAAAAAAACCCGACCGACCGACCCTCTCTGAAAAAAGCTCTGGAGGGCAACCAAACAATATTTTTTCTTTTGCCTTATGCTTGTCGGTCATTGGCTCGGTGAACTTTTTGCCCGAAATCTATATTTTTTTTAAAAACAGAACTTTATCTTTATTTATTGTTTGATAAAACCGATAATATGAGGATGTTTGTCTATATTTAATTGTGCGTGTGTACCTTGGTCATGAGCTTCAACTACATGTAGTAGGAACTTTCCACAGCAGTGTTCAATTAATAATATTAAAAATGGCGTTCACATTTTTGCAGTACGCAATCTATGAATGAAATAAAGAAGAATTAAATACATTTACCACATGCATGTACCATTTTATGATATCAATTGATACAATTTTGCATATTTAGTACATGTATAAAAAAAAGGGTTACAGATCAAAATGAATTTGCAATTTGCATATTCTTCGGAAAAAAAAGCTCTTAAAAGAAAAAATGATTCATTTTTAAACAATGTAAATTATACAACTTTGCAAATATTAACACTTTATGACCTGCCCGTCCTTTTCTACGGCTCTGTGTTAATTGCATACCTATAAAGAAGATGGGACGGTAATGCTTTTATGTTTTTTGTATATTTCATTTTTTCAAGATTTTGGAATCTAGGACCTTGCAGGTTTTATACATACATGTATTACCCGACTCCAGCATGATGTTTTATTTATCGGTTTATTTTACTATTTTTTGATGTTGTTACTTGAAGTTGCAGGAAATAAGTCACGCTATGCATTTTATATATCAATTATGCAGGCTCCATTTACCAGATGGTAGCCCTCTAAGTTGTGACGCTATATTTCAAATACTTCGCTCTGTAAGTATAGAACTGGGACTCGCTTGCTATACTTTATAAACTTTGAAGTGCAAATCAAGAGCCGAATGAAAACAAATGTACCGGTAACCATCCGTAATATTAAATAAATCTGTGTTTCAAATGTAAACAACAATCCAGTCACTGTACATGTGATCTTGGGTTGTTCTAGTGGTACTGGTAGCAAAAAAAACCACACAAATCATCGTCAAATTACACTAAATATCTCAGAAATGGTTGTAAAAAACATAGATATTTTGTGCTCAACGATTGGGTCTAAATCTGGTTTCAGAGTTGCCTGTCATGTGGTCGTACGACCAGCGTGAAGTCAAAAATTTCAAGTTCGCAAACTCGACCTTGTCGCATCTAGAAATTTTTGCGACAAGCACGACAAGCCGATATATCGATTACCCTGTCGTGATGGTCGCACAATATTTTGAGTTGGAACAAATTCAACTTTTCTAGCAACAGACCATTGCGGCAATATGCAAATGTGTCGTGCTACATTACGATAACTCGAAATTGCAAATGTTTCGTCGTGTGCCGCAACAACAGTTACTCTGAAACCACCTTAGTGATTGTTGCTTGTAACGCAATACGAAAACCACTGGACATACATTAATGTTGCATAGTACATTTATCAGAGTCTAATTTCTTGATTTGTATTTCAAGGTTATATAAGGTTTAGAGTGCTTGTCAATATTGTTTATGGGATGTTGTACTCATGCTGTTTTTCTTCTATATTTGTCCATTTCAGCGCTACGTTGATGGCGGCATCACAGACAACTTGCCATCGCCGTTTGAAGATGAAAACACCGTCACAGTGTCACCCTTCTCCGGGGAGAGCGACATATGCCCACCATCATATGAATTCAGCCATTATCTTCAAGTAACCCTATCAAATACAAGTATACAGATCACTCCCAGTAATTTGTATCGACTGTCGAGGGCGCTCTTTCCACCACATCCAGACATCATGAGTAAAATGTGCAAGCAGGGTTTTGATGATGCATTGCGATATTTACGGGCTCATAGTAAGTTTGTAGAATATTAGGCAAAAAAAAAAATTGTTTGTTTCCCCCTCAACGACCGACCCTATTTTCAGCCCGACCCAAACTTTTTTTTATTGAAATTTTTTTTTTTCTAAAAAAATATGCAAAACTTACCGAAAACTACAGAAAAAAGTTATATTTTTGCAGTTTTCGATATTCAACCCACAAAAATGTTTAGGATGTCCCAAATCACTACAAGAAGTATTTGATTGTTTTGATTTGTCAATACATTGTCAAGGTTATTTTGTGTGTGTCTACGCTCAAGACTTGGAGTACACGTTCACGAATTATATCCAACAATTATAGCTTATAATCACCTTGCAAGACAGCAAACCAACTAATTATAGGAATGACAGTTATATAACAATTACCTATAGGCCTATTTCCAATCAACATGTATGCTTGCTATACTTTTTCCCCGGGGGGGGGGGGGTACTTACATTGACGGAAGGTACGGGTATGTGCCGCACTCGAGACCCCCTTTTCAAGCCTCCTCTTCCGCTCCCCAAGATGCTCTTTTCAAGATTACCCCAGTTCCGAAGACCCCATTTTCAAAGAAAATGATTCAAAAATGTATTTTATCATGTTTTCAAGCTAATTTTGAGCGAATTTTAGCTCAAATAGTCGTATTTTTATGGGAAAAAAGCAGTTCCCGAGACCTCAATTTGGGAAAAAATCAGTTCCATAGACCCTCTTTTTGAACAAAATCCGTTCTGCAAGACCCTATGTTCGATATCACGGATCTCACATACCTACCAAAATTTTTTCGAGTACCCACCCTGGGACTTTTTTCTCCTAAACAATGAGAATTTGCAATTACTCTTGGTGTACATGTATATGCTTCACTGATTTGTTTTGTATCAAATTTAACAATATAACCCTTTCACTCCGATAAGATGCCTGGGCTTTTCTAGTTAATAAAGAAATACTTTAAATTCACAAACTTTATGCTTATTTATCTTCAATATTAAGAACATAATAGATATGAAATTTGGTATTGTTTAAAGGCTTACATTTTGGTCTATACTTTGAGCACTAGCAATGTAGCATCACATAGCTCTCAATTTGTGGCATTTTTGATATAGAGAGGTGCAATCCCAAAAATGAAACTAGAAAATAAATTTAGGGTTGAAAGGGTTAAATAATAAAATTATTATTGAAATAGCAAGTTTTCTTTTGTAATTATGACAGCAGATGTTAATAAATGTAATGTGATTGGTGGTCATTTCATAGCTAAAAGATTGCACTAGCAGAACTGCAAAAGATAGTGGAGTTTAAAGGTACATGGTCCGATTTTTAAAATTTTAGTTTTCACTGTCATATGAAAGATCATCACTTAAGATGCTTCAATTTCAAATCGGAGCAACCGTTTTCATTTTATGAGTAATTTTGTATTTTTCATTCGCCTATACTTTACTGTGTAAATAATATTATGGTTACCAAAATATTAATGATTTTAACACATTTTCACTTATATCTCCAAAACGCAACATGTTTCAGCCATAAAATTTCACCTGGGCAATGAGAAAAATATGAAGAACATTTTGGTACCAAAATCTCAGAAAGTTTGAAAAAATGCTGACCAAATCGGACAGGGCTCCTTTAATGTCAATTCAGAATGGCACTGTATGCACGACACACTTTAGAAAGGGTGGGTCTAGAAAAATCTAAAAATTGTCAAAAGGGTGGGGTTCAGAGAATTTCTAGTAAAAAGGGTGCCTTAATAAAAAGGGTGGGTCTGAAATAAAAAGGGTGGGCTTCTTACCCTTTGACTAAAATTGAAATTATGAAAAACCACAAGAATCAGAATGAGCATACCATTATTGTAACAGATTTTTTGTCACCATTTATGTTTTCTACATTGCCAAGCTAGGCTTAATCAGTAAACCAAAGTGAGATGAATTCAGAATTCAGTACCCCCATATCAGTATGAAAAACTGATCATCCAAGTTTCTAAAAAGGGTGGGCTCAGAGAACTTTCAGTATTAAGGGTGTCTGGATAAAAAGGGTGGGGTTAAAATAAAAAGGGTGGGGTTCAAACCCCACTGCATACAGTGAATGGCCAAGATGATTAAGGTGTTGGTGTTGGTAGAGGTGGTGGTGGAGGAGGAGGAGATGTTTATTGAGGAGGTCACATTGGAGCAGGTGACCAATGGTATTGCCAGAGTTTCAATATTGTCAGTTCTTATGACGACCGAATGACATATATGAGACTCAAAAGGTACATCCAAATTTATTCAACGTCTAGGTTAGCACTACAATCGGGCTCGACTGATATGGTTTACTGGCAAGAGAGGTACGCCAGTACCGATTCTCGGTTGTCAGTGGCTTTATAGATCAGTGTTCTATGTAGAGTTAGTGAATTTATTAAGTTAGTGAACTATATAGGCGAGGGTTGCAAGTGCGACTACGTCAAGGTGCACAGATGACTATTTTTACATAGTTACATTCTATAATAATAATAATACTATATAATGATGCTTTTATACAAATGTATAGCGCTTATAAACTAATTCCATCAATTCCAACTTCGTTAATTCACTAAGCACTTCACATTATTACCGCTGCCGCTTGGAAATCATCATAAATAGATTCAGCTTTAAAACAACCATTACAGTTTTGGTGTTTAAATGGAGTGTAAAACTTAATATATCCAGAGGCAAATATCTGTCTTAAAACTATTTGAACGTCTGTAAAACTTCTCACACTTAAGTCACTGAAATGTCAACTTTTTAAGTTCATAGTAATTTGCTAAATTTAGCTTCAGTGCCCCCAGAAATAGCTTGATGAGTTGCCTGGAGATTTCCTGTTGTCGCCGCCGTCTAAATAATCTCTGTGACTTACAAGACAAATTTCTTAAATTGCAGGGCTACCCAATGAGTCATTGATTTTTCTTAGGAGAGTGTAAGTTCAGGGTTAGGATTCCTTTATTAAAAATTCATAAAATAAATAGAATTAAAAATACAAATAAAAAAACTGTTTACTTGATTTGCAGTCTGGAAATAGCACGGTGAGTTGACCGTAGATTTCCAGGTGTCCCGTCAAAATAAGTTGTGACTTGCAAGACAGTTTCTTGATTTAAAGTGCTCAGAACGTTTAGTGCTAATTGAGTCATAGATTTTTCTTAGGAGAAGTTAAGTTCATCTAATTTAGGTTAAAAACGGGTTGATGATTCCTTGAGTTATGGGTTAAGAGTCCTTTGTTATTTAAAAAAACCAAATCAAATATTTATTTAGATGTAATGCATTAAAAAATTGTCTCCAATTTAAGTACGTTCTGTGATTTGAGACTTTTAATTACAATGCTTGGTGTCTCAGAGAATCATTAGTTAAGTTCATCTACCAAATCTACTCATCCAATTCAACTAGTGATTTTCAGAATGTATATGGCCTTTACCGTCGCGTTATTTCATCCAAGAGTGTGAAAAATGATTTAAATACTTCGATAATGTGCTCGTCATTGATTATGATGATTTGTCAAACTTTTTGAAGTTAATCAATTTTAAGGGTCTGTCAAATGGCAAATAGATGAATTGGACCGTGATATCTGGCTTAAATGGGTTGTTTGTGATTTGTTCAATTGTTATAAATGTTCTAGTATTTGATGCATATTAAGGTTGAACTGATGGCTCATTTCCTACCGATACGATATGCTGATGTTTTATATCTGTCACTATGCCGATACGATATCTGTTACCGATGTTTTAGTGCATCATCAACCATGATCAAAAACTTTGGCCTAGACTAGGGCTAGGCCACGCTTTTATAGTGCATCATCAGCTAATCAAAAACGTGGCTAGGCCACGCTTTTATCTGTCACCTTGCCAAACATCGGTAAAGTTCATCGGCAAAGACAGGTGATTTTACCGATACGATGTTTTGCCGCTAGGGTGTAATATCGGCCCAATACGATGGCCGATACGATGCATCGGTTCAAGCTTAATGCATATTTCTCATCATTCTTATCTAAGTGGATATAGTAATTTAGGGTACAAACAGGACTAGGGTTATAGGATTAAAGAAGTATGATAAGGCTGTGTATGTGACATATCACACCTTAAATATGAGGGATTGTTCACATGCATTCAACATAAGTGTTACCACAACCAACCTCTTCAGATTGCTCCATCCATAAAAATGCACCATAATCAGTAGTTTAGTTAGACTCCAACTTACCATGGAGTTTTGTCTCTCAATATTTCAGGTTTGGTTCCTTGTACCCGCCATCTTAGTCTTACTCAAATGCAAATAGCCAATCAACTAAGTCAAAGCCTGAGGGTTCCAGGAAGGCGGACATCGATAAAATCTCGTAATAGCTGTGTGTCATCGTCTACCGACAGCGGTAACATTAGTGGTAGCGAGTTGCATGCAATGATGGAAGATGCCGAGGTTGACTTGGTGGTTTATGGGGATGAGGATAATAAGGAATT
Source organism: Ophiothrix spiculata (assembly GCA_000969725.1). NCBI lineage: Eukaryota > Metazoa > Echinodermata > Ophiuroidea > Amphilepidida > Ophiotrichidae > Ophiothrix > Ophiothrix spiculata. Next base: position 87,767 of record JXSR01S058336.1, on the reverse strand, counting down.
ATGGGAAGATTGGAGCGATGAAGATTTCTTTGAAGATAACAACGAAGATTGCGAAGATTGTCGCGATAGGGCCAAACAACTCATGCTACAACATACTCTACCTCCACAAGTTACGGCTGGTAGGTTCTTAATCTTATGCTATTTACTCCCAACCAGTTGTGTAAAATTTGGACCAAACATAAGGCCAGGTAAAAAAATATAATAGGTTCTCGTCCTCGCATGCATGTCAATTTTTTTTTTTTTTCTTTTTACAAATTTTCTTCTTTTCCACAAAATCTCACTGAAAATCCGAGTTATTTCACAATCTAGACTTCTTGATCCATCTTGAAATGTTCTCTTATGCAGTCTATACATGCATATCTGTTCCGTATTTGGCGGGATTTCCCATATTTCAACTCTTAAATATCCGTTAAAAATGGGATGTCCCATCTTGCATTTTGGGTATGCTCCATCACAAAGTACTCCCATGACTACCTACAAAGTTTCCCATAGGAAGAAATGCATAATAGGATACACTGTATCTTCTCTTCTTTCAGAGGATTGCTGTATCTCGAGTATTGCCGCAACTCGTGGTGTAGTGCTGCAAACTTACGGTGCATTGCTGTTAAAATTGAGGTGTATTGCTAAAAACTCGTAGTGTATTGCTGCAAACTCGTGGTGTATTGCTGCAAACTCGTGGTGTATTGCTGTTAACTCGTGATGTATTGCTACAAACTCGTAATGCATATGCAAATATGTTGTGTATCTCTTCAAACTCGAGATGCACTGCTATCAACTCGTTTTTTATTGCTGCAAACTCGAGGTGTCTTGTTACAAACTCGTGGTGTATTGCTGCAAACCCATGGTGTATTGCTTTGAACTTGTGAGGGTGGTTAAAAACTCAGGAGTTTTGTCTGATATGGCTTGCCATAATTGGGGTAGGTCACTAATGGGTGGGTCACATGTGACTGGGTCACAAAAATGCAACACCGGGAAAAAAGGTGAGAAAAGCTAAAAGTATTCACTGGCTAGTCATTGTTATCATAACAGAAGAAGACTATCAGTACTAGAACACAAGCTATGTTTTTGTAGTACTAACTGAAAGTGTCCTTCATAGGTTATTAAGCATGTCTATTTCTTGGCAAAGTCCACTACATGTTCCTGTTATCCTTGTGAAATACAAGGTTATCAACAATTGAATTTTGTCTGCTATTGATCAAATTAATTAGATATCTTGTTCTAAATTGATTACTGATTGCCAGTGAATGTCTTGCAAGGATTTTGCCTTTTCTTACAGGAACAACATGGCCAATATTAGACAATCTTATCACCGAGTACTTGACGTGAAAAGGACATTTTTGAAGCTCTTGATTGTTTAATTGAAAGTGATAAAAAAGTATAGATAACAAAATTAACGTACCTTTGTTTGGTTTGAATCCAAAATTCTGGATTGAACTGGAACCTCTATCAGATTATCCGACAACTATTGGCGCAATTTTGTTAGATTGGTTTGGCTCTACTAGGCCTATATGCAGTCAGTCACATTTACTCACATGCGGGAAATGTGCTCATGCTGCTTTCATACTAATGTCGCTTTGCAGCTTTGTCGCTTTGTAGCTCCGGTCGTCTGCTTCGTTTCACACTTTTGTAGCTTTGCAGCTTTGTCGCTTTGCTGCTTTGTCGCTTTGAAAGTTGAATTGAATTCAACTTGCAAAGCGATGTCGTGCGGCAAAATTTTGCCGATATCGATTACATCAGCGACATTGTAGCTTTGCCGCTGCGGCAACCGGAAGCTACACATTTATGCCCATATTTGGCGTAGTGCAGCGACAAAGCTGCAAAGCGACATTAGTATGAAATCAGCATCACACTTTCAATCCCTGTTGAGAACATTGCTCCTGCAGATTCAGAATAATCTGCCCTACAAAGAAAAAAATGCAGTATGTACATTAAAAAAGCATAGCAGACACTTCCTTTAAACAAGTTCAATCCATTCCCATGCAAAAAAGTTGTGTGTACATATGGTTGATATAGTAGATACTGTCTTAAGTTGTGGAGGGAAAATTGATCGTCTGTTTATTTGTGCAGGATTTATCCAAGGGAAAAAGAAGTAACTTACAATATATCTGCAATGCACATACTGTGTTTTTAAAACTTTGTTGGGAAGTGCTGGAGAGACATTCCCTCACCCATTTCTATACCAAGATACACTCAGTTCTACTTTGAGGGCCAAAAAGATAAATTGTTTGCTTATCCACACCTACATTATAAAAGTTAAGTTAAAAAAAAACGTTTTTTTAGGAATTTCCAAAAATAGGGTTGGTATTCTTTTGGACAGGCAACAACTTTTTATTTAGCGTAAACTTGCAAGAAAATATCTATACAACGAATATATCTCATGACCGAATGTACATTTGGATCTCATGGTAACTAAGTGGCTAGGAACAGAGAAGCACTTTTTATTGAGGGGAGCGTGGCCGAGCGGTTAGAGCATGGGTCTCGTAAAACAGAGGTTGTGGATTCGAGCCCCAGGCCAGGCGGTTTACGTCTCCTTGTTTCCTT
>JXSR01S058336.1:55702-75513 GCA_000969725.1 Ophiothrix spiculata | reverse complement strand
ATCCGTGCCCCCTCCAAAGTGACAGATACTATCACATGCATGATTTGGACTCGGTTCAAACTAGTCTGTTTTGCCTATCATCTTATGCAATACGTCATTCCCCCACACCGTTACCTCCTAAACAATCCTTGCCCCCTCCGAAGTGAATCTGATCTCGCAACTAAAAACCAATCTACAGCACTTGGCAAGTTACTCATGTGTACCTGGATAGGAAATGATTTTCCATGTAACCCCACCTTCTCCTCATTTTATACCCTGGTCCATTTTCAAGAATCTGATGTTAGAATTTTCACTGTGACCATTTAGTGTTATAATCTTTATGCTTTAAGCACTTGATTGAATATAATTTCCTCTTTAACAAACTATTGAGATACTATCACATGCCCGATTTGGACTGTGATCAAGTTAGTGGATACTCAACTTCCCTGGACCAAGCTATAGACCTTTTCAAACCGATCTTTTTCGAAGATACCCGAAAGCTTGAACAAATTCCGATCGTTTCTGGGAAATAAACAGTACCTCTGTGCCTCATCTTTTGACAAAGTTCGACACTTCGACAGTATGTTTCCAACAACGACGAACGTTGCCGTTTTTATGATGCACTTTTGCGGTACTATTTCATTTTATTTCATTGTCGTCTGCCGACTGCAACTGCTGTGGCACGTGACCATGTTTTCCGAAGTTTTCCGATCGCTGTTTGAAGAGGTCTATACTACTCTGTTTTGCTCAAGCAGTTCATTCTCCTTCCTTTACCTTCAGAATGTAGGGCAACAAACTTTGTCATGATATGATCATAGGCCAGTTGTTGTTTAAGCCAAAAATATGTTGTGTTCCTCTCAAGTGAAGAAATTTAAAATTTGATTAGATTGATAGTTTTTTTTTTAAATCTCCCTCAATTCTTGTCCAATAAATAGTATGCTTAATATACTATGTTATGGTCATTGGGTAAATAACGAGATTTGAAAACCAAATGGTAAACATTTAACTTTCTTAAAGGCCTGTAGTAATTAAATAGAATTAACAATTAAACTCTTTCAAAAATGCATACATTTTTGAATAAAATGGCAAGTTTTGGGTTATGTTCTAAAAAAAAATACTGACTCTGATTTTACAAATTTTTGTGTTGAACCTTGAGGACAACATAAGGTTTCTTGGAGGCCTAATATGATATAAATCCATAGGCTGTTGTCATATGAGGTGATTCACATTACAGTGTGCATGCTGAGTGACTGGTGTAATCTTGTGACTGTTTGCTAGGTGCAGACTTGAAGTAGGTGTGTGCAGGGGTGTGTTTGCTTAAGGTCATATGTGACCCGTCATATCGAAAGGTACCTTAAGGGTCCCAAAATGAAAATTGATTTTTTGGTCTCATCTGAAAGATTATATTTTAAGCTTTAAAATGACACCTTGCTTTTGGTTATTGGATGTTTGATTGCAAAGTTCCATCCAAATTGGTAAAAGGTATCGGGCCGATTCAGAAAACTATAGTTATGAGAAAATCGAGTTTGAAGTTTCTGTACTGGTAAACCTTGAATGGAGAAAGGATTTTTATCTCGGTTTTTAAAACATTTGTTTCATGTGTAAATAAGTGATAAGATTCATTTGTACTGATCCAAAAGTTCACTTACTGTGTACGTTTCGGCAAACGCTGTTGCCTTTGTCAACACTGAGATAACAAGCAGCATCAGTCTCATCTTATCACTTATGTATTCAACCGATCCTGATGAATCTATTCAACGATTTGTTTCATGTTTTGGATGTTGGAACCTGATTTATATGATAGAATACACTTCAAAGGTAACGTTTCTGATGAAATTAGAAATTCGACCTTGGACGTGATTCTTCAATGGCCTGTATCTCGTAATTTACTATGCCGACCTTAAGGTACCTTTCGATATGACGGGTCACATATGTCCTTATCAGAAAGGGCTTGGTTTCAAAGCTGCTTGGTTTCGACTGGTGAGGGACCGTTCACAAACATTTGTAGGGCTAGGGGGACCCGATGCAAAAAAAAATTATCACAGTAAATTTTCAGGGCTCTCCTTTTTGACCTCGCAAAATTTAAGGCCCCCTTTTTTTGTGACAAAAATTAGTGGTCAACCCCATAGAAAAGCATGTTAATTTTTACCGAAAATTTGTGGTAGATTTTTAAGGCCCCTGAAAATTTTAAGGGCCCCCCTTTTTGCATCAGGCCCCCTTAACAAGTGTTTGTGAACGGTCCCTAATGTGCTTTGGTGAAGAAGGGGAGGGTTGTAAAGAAATTTGTGGATTTAATAATAAGTAGGGCCTATATGAGTGGAAATGTTTAGGAAGAGGCTCCATAATTGTGCTGAAATTAAATAAGCCAACTACCCATTGAATTTTTATGTCCCTGGTTACATAAAAAATTCAAAGCATAGCTATAAATAATTGTTTATCAAATTTAATCAGATTAGACAAAAGTTAGGTGTTTGAAGTACTTGCAAAAAATGCAATAAAATCAGTCAGTCTCACAGAAGTTGAAGTTCACATTGATTATCATGGCCAGTACTGATCATGGCTAATGCCGTTAACTCCCTATTAATTATCCATCCCCCATTTCAAGAGTCCTACTAACCTATTGATTGAAAAGGCCTATCAAATCAGACATGATTATGCACACTTTCCTAGCTCATTGTATCTTGGTTACAAGTAAACATTGATTGTATGTAACCAACCCAGTATGGATGTCAACACACTTTGTTGGCATGTGTGTTTACAATGATAGGCTGTGATAAGAGAAGATATCGTGTGTATCCCATCATACATTGCTTCCTGTGGGATTATTTATATAGGAAGTCATGTGAGTAGTTAGTGCCGAAATGACCCTAAATCAAATTTAATTATTGTAATCTTGCATTTTGGGTATGTTTCATCACTAACTACTCACATGACTTTCAGTACAAAATTTCCCATAGGAAGCAATGCATGATGGGATACTCACGATATCTTCTCTTGGCTGTGATAGGCATGGCAAGATGTTTGCACTCAGGTCCTGTTTTCACATCAGGTGATCCAGGGTCAAATGAAATCAATTTGTAGGCCTACAAGTACACTACAGTCTGTGCATTCAAAAGAATTTTAGATCAAAATTAAGATTTACTGGACCACCTATGAAATCAGTTGCACACAACCATACTCTGGCAACTAAATGGTAATTTGACTGAGAATGCGGCTATCGAGCCAGTCAAGCGCTGTTCCTTGCTTACCCCCAATTAAGCGGCAAAATGTAAGATGCATATTGCGTTGTAGTCAAGTAATAGTAGCGCGTGGCTAAATGCAGAGGTGGGTCATTACGCACTCGCGCAGTGTTGGTCCAGACATGGCGCCCGCGTGGCGCAATCCCCTAACTTAGCTGGATTTTTAGGGTGCAAATAGACAAGTTTCCTATCTGGACTTTCTTTCATCTATGCACACAACATCTTTATTAGACTTCAGCAATTTTAGAAATCTCTGGTATGAGATTGTGTGAGATTCGGTAGGTTAGGAGGAATATGAAACCCATAATTTGCATCACAATGCCCATGCCTGTATTTAGAGGGAGTAAGGTTGGGCCATCACACACCCCCCCCCAAAAAAAAAAATGACAATGTACCTAAAAAGGTCCACCAAAACGTAAAAAAGGTCCACAAAGAGGACCTGAAAACTACAAAACGCCATCATGAAGCTAATTTTTTAGGTAAAATACTTCACAAAACTTTTTTTTTTTGCTTGTCACTTGCCCAAGACCACTGAAATTGTCTAGGGTCAACCAAAACGAAAATGTTACCTCAAAAAAGTCCACATTTTAAATCCCGCACCCCATGAAAAATCCTGGCTACAGGCCTGATAATGCCTTATAGTCAAACATTATGCCAGGGGGTAGGTATGCTCGTCTCGAAAAAAGGTCTGATTTGGCCCATTGGCGTCATTTAAGGTTTCTGTCGACATGTCGACTGTACTTATCTTCTGATAAGTACAAATACTTGTTTGAAAGCCGTTTTCAAATTTTTGGTGGGAATTTTATTTTCGAAAATTGAAATCCATTTTCGGCCGCCATTTTGAAATTGAACGACCGATTTTCATTTTTTTTTGCGTTTTTTGCATCTACACCTGGCCAAAATTTCAGGAAAATTCGACCAGGAACATGGTTTTAGGGGGTCCATTTGGACCCCCTCCTTGTGCACTAACGGGTTTCTAAAACACCTTATGCACTTAAGTGTTTTAAAGAAAGGGGTACAATTTCTACTGTGTCCCAGAAAATGTTACACCTTTAAATCATACAAAACAGAAAATTGGGTAGAAGTAATCTCACTACATTGTTGTACTATCATTTATTTGAAGGTTTTAAATTTTGGCTTAAATCCATGAAAAAAACTGTTTGAAGAGATAACCAGTAACATACTGTGTTATATAAAGTTCATGGGAATCAGTATCATTGATTTCGAAGGTTTCTTATCCCAAGGTCCAGTGTCATGTGAATTGGCAAATTTTGTTGAGCCAATGTATACAAAACTTTCATTAGGCTTTATTTCACTGATGTGTACAAAGATTTGTACCAGTATTATGGTAAGTTGCTAACTTTTAAGATGCACTAGCGCTGTATGAACTTTGCAATATGTTTGTCAATTTGCAGCTAAGGTATGCACCTCACGGTATCTGTAATTTGCCTACTGCATTCTGGCATACTACATTCTTTTGTGGTGAATCATCAACAATTGGCCAAAAATATGAAAGTAATGTTTATGTGACACCGTGATAATATTAGTTCATAGTTCAACTAAATTTGTAGCTCTCCCAAGATACTCTTTGACATTGCAGTGGCTGGCCTACATATCAAGAATAAGCATATCATCATTTAGTCATTGAAACTAAAATATTCAACTTTCTTGAACATTTATTGCTCAATGATGTTTGTTTTCACCTGTATGAACTTCTGCTCCAGAAATACAGAATTCCCTTATGGAATAAGGGTTATTGAAACGTTACTTCATATTAACCAAATTTATGCTACTATACATGAGCTGTGTTTAAAACTCTAAAATTAAAAGTGTTGATCGGACTTCCAAACAACCCAAAATATGTGACATTTTGAATAATATGGATCATATTTTACCAGACAATTCACTTTTATGAAGAATTCAGCCTCATTAAACATTTAGTAAACTATTTCAATGAATATCATTGGATGTTATGAAACTTAGCACCTCAGCGATAATGCCTCTGGCCTTGAATATTGATATGTGGAGCCCATAAACACACATTTTATTATTTTTGTCCAATGATTGTTATTCGGTGGATATAGTATGCAGTAGGCAGAAGGTAGAATGCAAATTACAGATACCGATGCACCTCACTAATCCTAACGAAAACTGCCTTTGTAGCACAAAAGCTTCAAGATTTGAAAGACTTTTTTAAAATCCGCTGATTTACGAAGCTTTACTTGAAAAGTAAAATTTTGTGAAATACTGTTACATGAATGGACCAGGAGAGGAGATAATCCCAAATGAGCAAAGCTTGGCTCAAAGGTGCTCCCCCGGGGTGGTCCCAAATTTTTAATGTAAAATATAGGCCTTTTATACCAAGAGCAAAACTTGGCAACCTTTGGCAGTCAGTTTGATAAATGCTGTGAATGTGTAACACAATGACACATATATCTTTGGGATATGGTATCATCATAATAGAAAGCCAAGAACGATATGGTTCTATGGTATCATTTGAAGGTTTTTATTCACTAGAGATCCAATGCCAAGTAAAAAAATATATAAGTCAACAAACTTTGTTTGAGATCATGATGTTACCTAATGTATCAGGTGATACCATACATGAACTAGGAATTATGGGTACATCATGACTGTCTATGTTTGGTCAGTTAGTCAACTTGGATAAAGGGTGGTATGTTCTTTGTATTGTAATCGTTTTTAAGGACGGTGGGGTGTACTGTAATTCATACTAGACTTATGCATTCCCAAACAAAAGTTGCAAAATACAAGCTTGACTCTAATTGTAAAAGGGTTAACATTTTGAGCATATTTTTGAACACCATTGGATTGTTTGGCACATTTGAGAACCATATATATAGAAAAGAATACATTTAGGGCAAAGGTACGAAAGCTTTATGTCTTTTCAGTATGCTTACAAAAATGTACATCTAACATACATTTTGGACAAGTAAGATTCATTTAAGGTGTTAGCTGGATTTGAATTTGTAAAACGTGCCTTAACCTATAGGCATAATTGTCTTTATTTTATATTACTTAATTTACTCATTATATTATTTACCCATGTTAAGATAATGAAACATGGAAACATGTCTTAATTATCAATTTCTTTGTGGGGAATCCCTGTAATCTTCATTTATGCTAAACTTGCATATAAATTCTATAAGTATGTAACAAGCAATCAGACTCTGCTATGAGATCTATAGCATATCCCTCCCTTGTATTCTACAACATTGTGAACTGGTGATTTTATATTGTGTAAGAGACTAATAATTATTGATTAGGATTGATTAAGATCAAATCACAAAGTATTAATTTAGTATTTTTTACATGAATTGTTCATGATTGTGGTATTATTTTGGGCTAGATTTGTTGCTAACACATGGACGTACATTGAACGTTAGTTCATTTGAATATTCATTAAGATTTAGTACGTTGTTATGAAATACGGACTAATTTACTTCCCCGTATAATCATTTTGGTTTATGTGCGTTAATCCGCAGCTTGTTGCACACATCAAGATTTACTTCGGTCGGGCTGGCATGCCACAGCAAGCTAAACCCACACAAGTTAACTTCAAGGTGTATTGCTGTGAACTTGTTAAACTTGTGTGGGCTTTGTCGGATGTAGTGTGCCAGCTCATCTAAAACTCAGCCAACTATTCTTTCTCTATGACTTAAGCGACCCAAATTATCAGGTGTCTGCGATTTTAATTTTCCTATCATGACATAACACACCTCAATTATCAGATAATGATGAAATACTAGTGTCTAATAATCTAAATTTGTTTCTCTGGAGATAAGACATATATGTACGCCTGCGTCTGTGTGTGATATTTAATTTGCATTTTATGACATAACAAATGCAAATTATCAGATAATGAAACATATATTAAGTCCTGTAAAATAATTGTCCGTCTAGCACACGGGTATTTTCCCTACTCTGTGTTCACATGACTCCCCTTTTATATAAGTGTACTTTCAACCTGGTTTAACACAAAATTTTAATAAATTTGTAACAAAATAAATGAGTGCTTGTCACATCATTTGAATGCCTTAAACTAGCACTTAATACATTTATAATGTCACATCTGTTTTGCTCTAGAAGATATAATTTTTCTAGACAGTAGATTTTAGGGATATTAAATACAGAAATCAAACACTTTACAGACACTCTTTTTTAGCTTGAAGATTGATAAAAAATTAAAAGAAACTAGAAAAAAATCACAAAGAGATGGCTAAAACTGAGAGAAAATGAAAGTTTCCCCTTTTTTAGGTTGGATTTATATTGAATATCTTTTTCCATAATTTGTATTCTAAAAGAAACTGCACATAAAAGTTTATATTCAAAGAGAAACAGTTAAATGAAAAATAATTTCTTTGACCATCCCAGTCTTGCTACCTTTTAATTGTGGAAACTGCTATCTCCTTAAAGTTACTCTCTTATATGATTTTTGAAGTGATCATAGATTGAACAAGTGAAGAAAGTTGGTTTAGGATAGGCCATCTTAACATACATGTGTCAAAATCAATGCGTAGGGAAAAAAGTTGAACTTGGTTCGAACAATCTAGGGTAATCCCTTTATTTGATGTGACCAAAGGATTTTAATGGGTGAACACCTGAGATGAATACTTATAGGACTTTTATTGTATCAAAAAAACTTTTCAAACATACTACCATCTAGAGAAGGTCAAATATAATACTACTTGATCTGAAGTGAAATTTAAGAGAGTTTCACATATTAGGCCTTTGAAAGTTTATTCCTAGTTTGCTGCCCGCGTCATTATGTTTTTTCAGCTGCGTCGCCAAAGCTAAAATCCCAAAATAATTCATTATTATTTCGTTTTTTTGCAAGAAAAGTATGAAGTTTTTCATGATTTTGAAATAAGATTCTCGCAACAGATGTAAGTGTTGTATATAGAAACAGAACAACTTCATAATATAAGAAGTCAAAAATTGTACCTCAAGACCTATAGAGGTACACAGGCTCACATGTTACCCTGCGATTTGCTTAATTTTCAGGTAAAAATGAAATGAGGGAACATAATGAATAATGAAAGACTCACCTTGTCAAGGCTGAGAGCTGAATGCTACTGGAAACTAGGAATTAACTTTCAAGGGCCTAAGACAAATGCGACATTGTTCTTGTCTTTTAATACCAGGTGTCCCGAAAAATGGTTACATACATAGAAAAATAACCGTGTGCTAAAACTATAGCAGTTAGATAAACGAAACTTTGCACATATTGTATTACAACCCTCTACTAGATACTCGTAAAATTGTGATATCACAACATTATTGGTTTTTGAGTTATTACCAAAAGCAGATACCTATGTCAGAAACGCATTTGTTCAAAATTCAACAAATTCGGAAGCATGTTCGTTTGATGTAATTTTAACCCTCGTTCAACCCCCTGTAAACTTAAAATTGACATGTCCAAAGTTAGGTTGTTGCATACCATAGTATAGGGTAGAGTTTCTTCTTCCCATTGATACCAAAATCATGAAAATTTGACTAGTTGTTACGTAATTATGACGTCATAAATTACTACAGGTCTGAAAATTATGTCGAAATCTGATTTTGGGCAAAAATGGCAACCGATTCAAAATTTTGCTATTTCTGTTTTTTCTAAATGTCGATTAGAATTTTGCCACTATAAAGAAAATTATAATCTAAACATGTCCTGTAAAATTAAGATTTTTTTTTTCAAAATGTACACACGTTTGCAGTTTAAACATTTAATGAATTAATGTTACCCATGAAAATTTGATTGTGCTTTAAGCGTATTCATAAACTTTCGCGCCAAAACTTGATTTACAGATTCAATTTAAACAGCGCATTCTGGAATGCATGGAATGTAGGTAGTAGATATACTAAAAGAGAGTTCAATTATTACTCAATTAAAATTTTATCAAATTTGGTTTATTAAAAGGTCTGATTATGATCATTTGGAAAAAAAATGCACATTGAAATACCACAAAACGTTTATGCTTATTATTTTGTTGAATTTTGAACAAACGCGTTTCTGACATAGATATCTTCCTTTGTTGATAACTCAAAAAGTAATAAAGCTGTGATGTCAAAATTTTACGGGTATCTAGCAAAAGGTTGTAATATAATTTGTGTAAAGTGTCGTTTCTCTAACTATTATAGTTATAGCACATGGTCATTTTTCTACATGTAACCATTTTTTGGGACACCTGGTACATTGTATATTTGCACTTTTTGTGCACTTTTGCAGGGTTTAGCAGCCATGCTATATTGAATAAATATGGAAAATAGCAAGATCACATTGTCACATTTTGACACACGTGAAGCCATTTTAAGGAGACGATTAATATCTTTCTAAATAAATAAAACCATATTGACTTACGTTATCCGTAGTTAGGACAAAGTCAATACAAGAATTATGGACATGCATTTTTACATGTGCCATTGTGCTATGCATTATGTCAGAAGTACGGGAATAAAAATCTAGTCATATTGTATAAAATCTAGTTTAAGAATAAGTTTTTAAAAATTGAATCTTACACTTTTTGTTCTTTTTATTACACCTTGATAGAACAAAATTTGGATATACTAATTCCTGTGTCACAACTTTGATTTGAGTTTCCACTGTAGTTTCCACATGGTTTTCATAGTGTGACAAATGTTTTTCCCAATTAGTCAGACTTATGATTAGAAAATTTGTGACTAGCTCAAGTACATAAATCAATTATGTTGTAGTTTTTTTTGTTGCAAATGGTAAAAATGTGCATACTAGTATTTATAAATAATAAAATCTACAAGAAGTTCGTCACTCATATGAATACAAGAAAGTCATATCTGCAATGGGTGCCATATGTTATCACCTTGTCTTTAGAATACTTAATGTCCTCTAAATTGTCTCCCCATCAGTCAGTGGCTCTTGAAATGGTTCTTCCTTGTTTAGGCTTTCGCCAAGGAAACCCAACTTGGTACTTGAGTAAGCTAAAGGAAGCTTATCTTCAACAGGAAGCTTATCTTCAACAGGGCTCCAAGATGTTCTTCAGGTGACACTGCTACCTGAAGAACCATTCCAAGAGCCATTGACCCAAGACTGAACACTCTCTATAGTCTATAACACAAAGTTATGAATATGGCGCATAAAATTCTGCACCAACCCTAACAGAGCAGGGTTAGTGCGGATCCTTGAAAGTGCTTGAATTTTATTTTGCAATTTCAAGGCCTTGAAAGTCCTTGAAAAACAGACTTTATCAAAAAAGTCCTTGAAAGTCCTGGAATTTTTGAATGTCAGATATGTTAAAAATTAATGTCAAAAGAATTTACCATGCAGTTATTTTTATCCAAAAATGAGTGAAAACAAATTTATTTTATTTGTTGACACATATTCCGCCGGCCGCAGCTCATAAGGGGAAAGGTCCTTAAAAGTCCTTGAATTCTTCTTGGGAAAGTACTTGAATTTCGTAAGTGAAAAAGTGTACTAACCCTGCAGAGCTTGCTAAATGAAATATTTTTAACGATGACTGTATGCTTTATTTGTCTTTCCAGACTGTCCTACCAAATTGATTGGAATGATGACTTCCTCTCCAATTTTGCTGGCTACCCCGTCACTTCAGTCGGTCATGCTTCGGCCATTACAGATAACGAGGACGTGTTTGACCTTGAGGCTTTGGACATTGCCACGCCACCTACTAAATGTGGCCATCACAGACATTTAAATTTACAATTCAAGATGGACATAAGTAGTACAGAAAATCTGAACGATATGGAGGATGAATGTCCTTTGCTGGACGATTTTGATATGTGCGACGATGCCTTCACGGAGAGGCGGGGAAGGACAATGAGCGTGGGCTCTGAAAGTGGACGTACAAATTCTTCATTATATGATAGCTTTGATTATACCTTGAAGTTCAACAACAAGATGGACGATGTTAGGTTGTGTCATTACTTGAGAATTTCTCAAAAAGTAGACCACCAAAGAGGAAATAGTACTGTGGAGATCACAGAGGTCTAACTTCTTCTGAGTAGGATGGACTGGGGTCACTCAGAGCAATTTTTTAAATTTTGAAATATTAAGATTTTCTCTAGTACTTTGTGAATATTCTGCCAACAGCAGGTATCTCTGCTACCAAGATATGACTGAAGAGTGTTTGCTCCTTAAGTCATCTATTATTACCAATATGATATAGATTCACTTACTTATGATGGTTGCAGGAGAATATCTTAATGTTTTTAACATTCCACCAAGTTCCAGGAATCCCTATTCCACCCTATTACTGCAAACGATTCAACAAAACCAAAGCCTTACAGAGTTTTTATAAGTAATTGTACAACAAAGTACACAGTAGTCATAAATTTCTGGATTTTCGGTTCAGAGATTTAATTCCTTTAATTTAATTTAATACAAGAGTGCATCGACGACCAATTCGATGTTGCCCTACCCCGGCAAAAGGAAGTACTGATCAGCATCGAACATTAATTTTTGAATGGTCATTATAGACATTGGAAGGCAATTTACGCCTTGATACGGAAGCATGGACAAGGATCAGTGTTTCTTTTCTGTATTCACTTCCATTTATAATTGATGGATAATTTGTCAATAAATAGGCCTAAACATTATTTTGTTTGAAAGATATAAATTGTTTAAAGCAGGGCATGACAGAAATCTTCAATAATCCTCTTCTGAAAATTATGTAGATTCAGAATGAGTAAATGACTGATTTTGTAGGAATTTTTAAATTTTTCACTGAGTGTGGTTTCAGATGAAACAGCCCAACGTACTCACTCTTAATAAGGGTTAGACCGTTTTAATTACATTGTGATTAAGCCAAAAACAAAAACAAAAAAATCTTAAAGTGAAGAAAAATATTCCTAACTAGTAGAATTCTATTTTGCTTTATTGTAGGAGCAGATTTTATATAATTTATGTTGAAGGGACTAGCTTAGGTTCTGCCAAGAGTTAAAGACTTTTTAAAAAGCTCTTATAAAGCTTTAAAGTGTATTAGAATCAAGAAAAGGGCAACAAATCCACAACAAAATTGCTAAAATTGAGAATTAATATTTCTTTCTGTCATGTGGTATGTCCATCACTTTCTAAATCTTAGTTTGTATCTCAGATGCACTTACCAGTTATGATCAATCAAAGCTACTCGGACAATTTAGTATAGATACAAAGAGAAACGATTCAGTCAAACGTAATTTATATGACTATCACAGACAGGCCTAGAAACAAGATATTTGATATACACGTTTTTGATACTGGAAGCACTGTTTTCACACCATTTTATGCCTGGGTATCAAAACTTTAGTTCATCATTTTTCCTATATTCCTCAAAGTTTGTTTAGGAAAACTACTAGTAAGTTATATGATTATCAACATATGTGATTGATAGATGTAAAAAAAAATATACAGTTAGAAAAGCAGTTGGAAGAATCGAGGCTAGTCCCTTTTAATTTTACTGGACAATGTATTTCCAGTGCAGGAAAATATATTGTCAGTATTATGTGACCCATCATATCGAAAGGTATCTTAAGGTTGGCATAGTAAATTACTAGATACGGGCCATGTAGCTGCCATTAAAGCTGAGCATAGTCTAAAATCATGTCCAAGGTCGAATTTCAAATTTCATTAGAATCATTGCCTTTGACGTGTTTTCTATCATATTAATCAGGTTCCAATATGCAAAACATAAGACATGTTTTAAAAACCGTTCAAGTTTTACCAGTACAGAAACTTTAAACTTGATTTTCTCAGAACTATAGTTTTCTGAATCAGCCCCATGCCTTTTACCAAATTGGATGTAACTTTGTAATCGAACAACCAATAACCAAATGCAAGGTGTCATTTTAAAGCTTGAAATGTAATCTTTCAGATGAGACCAAAAAAATCAATTTTCATTTTGGGAATCTTAAAATACCTTTCGATATGACGGGTCACATATAAGATTATAGTGCCATTTAACATATTTTAGTAGACTTCTGTTATAGCCACTAACAATTTAAGTAAACTGTGTTTTTAGATTAATTATAATATTCGTTTTATTTTGTGAGTGGAACGGGACAAAATTAATGTTGGCGCAGTGATATTTGATGCGTCTGATACACAAGGTCTGCAAGAAGTGAGTAAATTGCAGAAAAAATATTTTGC
This sequence comes from Ophiothrix spiculata, assembly GCA_000969725.1. Taxonomy (NCBI): domain Eukaryota; kingdom Metazoa; phylum Echinodermata; class Ophiuroidea; order Amphilepidida; family Ophiotrichidae; genus Ophiothrix; species Ophiothrix spiculata. The sequence goes on along the minus strand of JXSR01S058336.1, from coordinate 62,166 downwards.
AAACAGATAATATATATTCTTGTAAGATAAGAAATGTTTAGATGTGTCAAATATTTCTTTGTTCTTCACACCCAAACATTTCTGTCTTAACTGAGGTCCATGATCCCTCGCTTCTACCCTACCTCATGTCAAAAGCACAAATAGAACTTCTGGGGCTGATTTCACTAACATTTAGCGATAGTCGCTTTAAACTCTGTTTTGATAGCTAAGTCTAAAAATGATTACTAAATAACGAGTATTTTTAACAATTTAGCAATCATTTTTGCAGTAAACGATCTAAACAAGTGTTAGCAATCATCGTTAAATGTTAGTGAAATCAGTCCCTGATTGTCTTACTGAGTACAATCGTTAACCCTCACATAAGACTTCCCTGAAAAAAAGAAAACATTATTGCTCATTAAAGAAATTAAAAACGAGAATCGTTGCTTGTTGTCGCTCATGGATGAGAGTTATGGTATCTCCAGATTTGTTCAGAAACAGGCCCGACTACTAGGCAGATCATGTGAAATCTTAACTTGATGCATAGTCAGCTTGTGCATTTTATTTCATGTGCAGACTGTGATTTGGTGTTTGGCAGCGTTTATTGCGACTTGCTCCGAGCTAGATATGCCCATTTTCCCGCGACTCTGTTTCGAAGAGTCTCCAAATGTAAAACATCCAGCCGTAAAATGCCGTAGGTACAACAACTCACCATCCATAAGTGGCTATCCAAGATGGCCATCGTCCCATAGGTCTAATTAAAATGGCAGCGAGTACTGATTCTCCTTTTTCAATTTCTTTGCTGTACTTAGATTTGCATTTATCGTATATATAAGCATGCACAGTCATAATATGGATTGTGCAATTTTTGAAGGATCACCACTTCACCACTCATACTATGTAAATTAAAAGTTGCAGCTATGTTTCTCGCGGAACTGTGCACCAAACGTTTCTTAAGTTCATTCGTCATACATATTTGTGGTTTGCGATTTGATTTGAATGGCTAAAAATCCATTCTAATTTGCATGTAAGTGGTAGCTTGATGTATACAGCATAACATACTGATGTAAAATTTTCAGGGAATATATTTTGTATTTGTTTGAAGTGTTGATACGAGACATGCAGGAAATATTTTAGCATTGTTATTGCGGCATTCAAAAGATCAGGTTATTTGGCATTATTTGGGTATATGCTGCTACTGGCTGCAGCACAGCAGAATTGTACATGGCCAAACTCTCCGTCTGTGTGGTGCATTTAGCTAGTTCAAATGTTCTGTCCGTGCATAACAATGGATTTTGTAATCAGTAGTAAAATATTTTGTTAACCCATTACTTATTCTATTCACTGAAGTAAATAAGTATAGATAATCCCCACTTGAGAAATTGCAATCCGTAACAATCCTTTTGTGTTAACACAAGAAAAAGCACAACTAAGACGCCTAAAGATTTTTGCTTTAGTCGAAGACTATAGCCTATCCCATACTTTGATTGACAGGCCTCTTTTGTGCGGTAAGATTAATTTGATACTTCGTTTGTCATTTACAATTTGTGAACTATTTTGTAAACTAAATCCTTTGTCCGTTAATGATATAACTAACGACAAACTTGAACAAGCTAACTGTCTGTAACTAAATTGTTAGTTACTGTCAATGGTACTGTATTGTTACCATCATAAAATAGTCAGCGTTTATGTAAGTGGACGGATATCATCTGTAGATCAATCAATGAATGTTCTCCATAGAAATAGAGGAATTCCAGACTCCTTATATTGCAAAGTGTAATTGGGGCTCAAATTTGGGGCATTCGATTCCCCTTGAGTTAGGCAAAAATCCACTCTTTGAGTCAAGAGATTTGTTTGCAAATTGAGGAAAAAGTATGGAAAACTGAATGCACAGATGTGCATGTTTTCAATAATGCAGACATTATGGAAAGATACAATAAATAATACAAAAATCTACATTCCCCAAATTTGATCCCAATCTTGTATGTCTGTTATGGTTATTACCTTTTTACATCTATGATATTCATCCAACCCTATTTAATTTCTAAGATTATTGTTAAAGGTAGGAACAACTGTAGTTCCATTGAATTGAACAAACTATTATGATGTGATATAATCAATGCAATTTATGAATAAGTGTGTGTGTATAATTTTGTGTAACCATCTCTAGGTGGTAGGAATCATATTGTATTTCTGAGGGTTTATTTTCCATGGATTGTGGGTTTTTGCCCATAAGCTATATTGCTAACCCATTGATTATTAGATTCTGATGCATTGTGGGAATGAAAAAGGCTCACATTTCAGCAAATTTTGAGCCCTTTTCATTCCCACAATGCATCAGAATCCAATAATCAATGGATTAGCAATATAGCTTGTTGCCAAACTGAACTGGCACACGCATGTGTTGGAAGTGCATGTGTTGGAAGTGCTTTCATGATGCATATTGTGTGAAGTACACAAGTACAGTCTAAAGAAAATGAACTCTTTGGATATTATACAAGTATGATAATGTAAATTTATATTGAAGTATTGTTGGGAAGCACTTTTCACCAGAACCTTAACGACCTCATTATACTTAATGAACATACGTCATCAATTCACTGTCGTGTGTATTGGAAGTAGACAAAATGAAAATTGGCCAAAATGGGAATTATGCCCGGAATTATGCAAAATGGGATTAGACAAACAGAGAAATGGCTGAGGGGTTGCCCGGAGGGGTTGTTAGACAAACAGAGAATTATACAATTTGGGAATTAGACCAAATGGTTTTAGTCAGAGAATTAGACAAAATGGGAATTATATACAAAAAGGATTTAATTAGACCAAATGGTTTTAGATAAACAGGTCATTAGCCGAAATGGGAATTATTTTAGACAAACTGGGAATTTGACGAAATGGGAATCTGACTAAATGAGTTTTGAACAAAATAGCCATTAGATCTTCTGGGTCTATATAAAATGGTTGTAGACCATGTGAAAATTAGACGAAATGGAATTAGACCAAGTGGCGATAGATCAGCAATACACACGACAGTGCATTGATGACATATGATTAGGTTATTAAGGTTCTGGTGAAAAGTGCTTCCCAGTATTGTTACCTGTCAAAATGCAGCTGAAATGGCACCTTTCATATCCTTAATTGCAAGCTTTTTATTAAGGATTCCAGAACCTGGAGCAATTTCACTGAAAATTACCAGAAAATTGGTTCAGGTCTTTAAAGGGGCATTGGACAAAATTTTGAAATTTTGTTTGTGGACGATTTACACTTCCTATGTTAAAAAGTAACAGTCAATTCCCAGATATCGGGAAAATTTAGATCAAAACCTTCAAAAAAGTCAAACATTTGAATTTTATTTTATTCGTGATTTTGGGTATGAGGCTATTCTCTAAACTATTTATTGATGCTATACAATGAGAAAGAGCCAAAGATTTGTTTATAAAACATTCCTTTCACATCATAGATTGCAGAAAAATCTAAAGACATTTTAAATTTTCATTAGATCTCCTGAAAAGGCCAATTCTAGAAATTGAACTATAGAGGGCAGTATTTAGCGTTGTCGACAACGATAATTACAAATAAGAGAATATCTAAATATTTTGATATATAGGGTTTGAATTTTACAATGAAACTTTGCATGCTGTCATTATTACCACTAAATCCCTAAAAAAAAATGTTTGGGGATGATGCTGAACGTATCCAATTCCCCTTTAATTTTTCATTTTATTGTTCGTAGATAAACCATACCATAAAGCAGCTTGTTATGTTGTGCCATTGTTCATAGATAGTGTCAGTGATTATATTCATGGGGTAAAGGACATTAAGAGAAATTGTTGTGACTTTTGGAGATGATGAAACAGAAAATTCTGCTGGGAGTGTATAATTCTGGGTCTCAATTACTAGGAATTGGTATCCGCTAAGGTACTAAATTGCAGTATCCTTTGGCATGTTTTAGTTCCTCGTATACTTCTCTTGACCCAGATTTTTCGATGGTTATCAACATTCTCAAGATTTTTGTGCTTGTTAAAGGAGCCCTGTCCGATTGGGTCAACATTTTTTCAAACTTTCTGAGATTTTGGTACCAACACATGCCTCATATTTTTCTCATTACAAATGTGAGATTTTACGGCTGAAACATGTCGCTTTTCCGAGATATAAGTGAAACCATAATATTATTTACACAGTAAAGTATAGGCAAATTAAAAATACAGAATTGTTTATAAAATCAAAACGGTCGTTCCGAATTGACTCAAATTTGAAATTGAAGTAACTTAAGGGCACAGTTAACCCCTCATTTTCTGAAAAGTCAAAAATCAAAAATTTGAGAAATGCGTTCCTAGACATGTGTTTCTAGATTCTAAAAAGCATTCGAGGTCCAACTTTTATTTTTTCAAAATTTAGTTAGGTTGTTTATAAATGAATGGACGAAGAACATGGGTTTTGGTCCAAAACTGACCTAACCATCATCTTCTACATGAAAATCCACATCTAGAAATGTATACTTTTATATGGATTTAGTTATCGGTTGCTGAGTTACAAAGCATGACATATTTCAGAAAATGAGGGGTTAACTGTGCCCTTAAGTGGTGATCTTTCATATGACAGTGAAAACTAAAATTCAAAAAATTGGACCATGTACCTTTAAAGTGGAAATTTAGTTGGAAATTAATAATAAAATGAATGGAATAAGTGCAATGTATATTTTCTGTTTTAAAGCGGTCAGTGAGTGATTTTATGCAATTTTATTCATACACTTGGGGAAAAGATTATGTATGTGTACAGTGTCATAGCTCACTAGCTTGTCATATGGGTATGCTTGTATGTATCAGAGTATGTCCTAGAATCACATCTCGTCATGTGAGTGCAAGAAAGTGGTATCTGCATTGGCTGCCATTTGTCATTAATTTGCATTACACATTGTGTAATATCCAGCCTTGGGTCAGTGGCTCTTGCAATGGTTCTTCAGGTGACGGTGTCACCTGAAGAACCATTTCAAGAGCCACTGACATATGGCAGGGAAATTTTCGAGTACACTCTAGTGATAAGATTTAAATCAATATTGCAAAAGGCAGCTATTGTAGATACAACTTTCTTGCACTCACATGACGATCTCATGAATATTTATGAATTGATCATGCCCATATTGGCCAAATCTTGTCACAGGTGCTCATTTTCTTGGAAAATAGACTTGACCACTACAACATCATGCTAAGGGTTAAGTGAGATGTAATAATACAAATCTTCATGTGAGTGCAAGAAAGTCGTATCTGCAATAGCTGCCATTTGTCATAAATTTGGATTGCACATTGGATAATCTCCAGTCTTAGGTCAGTGGTTCTTGAACCACTGAAGAACCATTTCAAGAACCACTGACTTAAAACAGTGACATTTTGAGGGATTTTTCACATTCTTGTGACAAGTTGTAAAATAAATATAACTTACGGCAGCCATTGCAGATACGACTTTCTTGCATTCACATGACGAAATGCAAGGTGAAATGTGCAGCAGTATTTTCCCTTGGCACTGACAATAGGCTTATAATTTTGACTACGGTAATAGTATGCTTATATACAAGATGGTTTGATTGGAAGTATTGCAAAATACTATTCGCAAGGTGTTGGGTAACCGAGGGACAGTATTTTGCATAACTTCTCCAAAATAAACCATGTTGTATATGTTTTACTACACCTCAAAAAAAGTTAACAAATTCACTGGGAAATCAAAGGTCAACAAATTTTGCCGTAAGCCATACGCCGGTAGCATCATGCGGAAGTTAATACTACTTCTCCATGTGTGTGTAAAACACATAACAGCAACATGTATATGCATACCCGCACAGCTGTATTTGATTGTTAACCAAACGCTGGAAAGTAGTAAGACTACTTTTTATGCGTCGCCGCTAATTAACCAATTAAAAGACTATATGGGCTTCAAAATATTCATATTTGATTGACTATTACCATGAAACCTCTAGTGTGTTTGAGGTAATAGTTTCTTAGCCAGGGCCATGGGAAGGAGCGATATTTGTCATGGTTGTACATATTTATTGTATTTAACCAAAGAAAATTATAAGGTGTATATAAGATGCCAGTTCTATAAAGCCATGTTTCAAGATATTGCTCTCCAAGTTGAGGCTCTATGACGTAAAACCATTTGTGACAATATTTCTTCCTTTAATAGTGAAATGTCAAGTTATCAAGAGGGACAATATTCTGAAACTTGCCTTAACATGTTCACTCTATTTTTGTACCATGTCTTGTAACTGAATAAATACAGGAGTGACAAGAACGAAGTTAATGCTCACATGTCAAGCCAGAAATTCTTAACAAAAGTGTAAGCATATGAATAGTTAAAGACACTATTATTAACCTATTGTAATTGATAAATGCACCTGAAAAGTCACGTTAGTTTATACTGTCTCATGTTGATTATTAGTGCTGTTTTCCCTGTAATTGAATACGCTAGAATAAGAACATCCCAACTCCATG
>JXSR01S058335.1:48242-59170 GCA_000969725.1 Ophiothrix spiculata | reverse complement strand
ATTTATTTTTGTATGTATCGTTGTTTTGTACTTGACTATATACCTGTATGTTTGGTTACTGTCAATAAAAGATTCTGATTCTGATTCTGATTCAAAACAAGTACAGAAATTTACACAGAAATTGCTCAACTTGAATTGAAAGAATTAATTTGCCATATATCATAACTTCAAAAAAATTATCTTAAATGATTATTGAAAAATGGTCCATTATGTTGTATTTATTATGTTGTGCAATTTTTTCAGATGATATTTTATGTTCTTATTAGGCTTGTCTAAGGACCACAGTGGAAATAAGTGTATCTTATTGTATTCTTTTCTGTGTTTTCCTAAATAAAATGAAATGAAAAAACAATTCTTTGATGGTGGTGTGCATGACTATCCTAAATCCTAAATTTGTATCTCGGATCAATTTCTCAGAGATGCAAAATCGTTTGATTTTCTTGAAAACTTAGTATTTGGTAGATCATTGTGCCAAGGTGCTAACTTGATGTTCCACCACTCGAGTTCCGCATGTTCTGAAGGTGACCGGTGACCCTTAACTCATTGTTTCATTTTTGCAAATTTATTTTTTACCTTAACTTTTGAACAAAGTGGTTAAAGTTAATAAAAGTATACATTTCCAGAAAGGAATTTTCTCAAGGAACATGATGGTGATGTTGATTTTTAACCAAAAATCACATTTTTTGAGAACACATTTTTTGGCCATTTGGGTTTCCAACCAAGCTAAATATAACATTTTTTGAAAAAATGACCTAGGAGTGGGTATTTTAATTCTAAACACTCACTCGCATGTTGCGTCTTTTTTACTTTTTTGGATTTTGGCCAATTTATTGATTTTCATGCCAAATAAGGTCAAAAATTCACTTTTTTCCATTTTTTGACCTTCTTTGGGATGAAAATCAAAAAATTGTGTGGAGAGCCCCAATTGTCTCACCTTTTTGGTAACGCGGGGGTAGTACCGCCCGGGTGGTGATAACGAATCTAAAATTAAAATATATAGAGGTCACCGTGCTGGTTTTGAGATACAGGAAGTTCAAAAAGTACATATTTTCCCAAAAAATATGCTTGTAAAATAGTAAATACTCCATTGATTTTTTGAATTTTTACATAATGTTCAAGTATTTTTTGCATTAATACTGAATTTAAAAAAATAGGGTCACATTTTAAAATGTCCGTTTTTGTCATTTTTCCTGAAAACTAATTCAGGAAAAATGACAAAAAAGGACATTTTAAAATAAAATTTGATTACTTTGATGGCACATCTGATTAACCAAACGCGTCAGTAAAGCATGCGCATTGAAATTTGCGTACGCAAAAAGGGTGCAACATGATTTTTTTGAATTTTTACTATTTATGAAAAAATCGTTATCCCCATTGCAGTCGTAAGAATGATATCTGAGGAAACTCCTTTAAAAAGATCAAACACAGTTCCTGGAGATAATTTAATACATATTAAAAGAGAAACAATTTCATCAAACATAATTTGTTTGCTCATCACAGGTGTAGAAACAACATATTTTCAAGTTTTGAAATTAGAAACACTTTTTAACACCATTTTTCAAGTGCCGCCGGCGATAAAAATTAAAGTATGTACTAAAGAATTGCAATTTTCTCCAATATTCCTCAAAATCATGGACAACTATTTGTAGGTTAGGTTACTAGTCTATAAACATGTTCTATCGATTCATGTAAAACATGATATGTATAGGAGCTTGTAGGTAAAAAAAATAGTGGGAAGGATCTAGGCCAGTCCCTTTAACCCTTGTGGCAGTGGCAATGTCAGTGGCGGCCTAAGGTACACCGCCTATTAACCCCACCTTAGGGGGTATACCCCCTAATTTGTTCATCGACTGCAAAGGATGTAAAAAAGATTACCCAAATGCCTGGGGTCGGTTGCTTTTGCGTTTTTATGCAGCGGGGAAAAACCTCAGGGTGTGCAACACCCCCACCCCCTCCCCTGGGTAGACGAGGGTTAAAGGGACTAGCAGATTCCACTTCAAGAATTAAAAACTTATGGGAATGCCTTAATAAAGCTTAAAAGTGCCACCCAAAATCCAAAAAAGTACAAACATTGGTATGTGTACAGAGATAAGATAAAACATAATCATGGTTATCAAAATTACCATCTCCAAGATTCAATTTGGTGGAACAAGAACATTCGGCTCAAAACTAAAAAATTCTTTTTTTACCAAGATTGGTATGATCATGGCATTCGTACAGTGAATGACCTTTATCTTGGACTAAATATGATTAAAACCTTTGAGGACCTTGTTCTAGAATATGATATCTCTATCAAAGATAGGCGTAAATATAATTCCCTCATGAATGGTCTTTCTATCGATTGGTTTTATAATCAAAAGAATGTTCAGGAAAATATTTTTGATCTGACTGTTGCAAGCTTGTTCGATAATGGTAAGATTACCAAATTCTCTTACTCAATTTTAAAAGAAAATGTTAGCCCAAATAATACTGAAGATTTTTGGTTTGAAACCCTTAATGTAGATGGAGATTTGGATTGGTGTACAATTCATGACAACAATTTTTCTTCCAGCATTGAAACTAAATTGAGATCTTTTTACTTCAAAATATTTCATAGGGCAATCTGTACCAATAAATTTCTCAACAAGATTGGTAGAATTGATTCTCCTCTTTGCCACTTCTGTAATAATTCAGAGGAGACCCGTGTTCATTTATTTTGTGACTGTGAAAAAATTATTCCCTTGTGGGATAGTTTTACTGATTATATTGAAAACAAGACTGGTGATTCTTTTCAATTTTCCAAATTTCAAAAAATGTTTGGTTTAAATAGTGAAGATTCTGAACATAAAAATGCCATTAATTTTCTTTTATTATGTTTAAAATTTTATATCCATAGATGCAAATTTCAAAAAGTTGCCCCTAGTTTTCAAGCATACAAAAATCTGGTCAAGGTTAAATTCAACACTGAATATAAGATTGCTGAAAACAAGGGAAAACTTTCTAAACATTTCAAGAAATATTCCTTTGAACTTAATTAATTATTATCATTCTTTTTTCCCTTATTTATTTACTTATCTATTCTTTCTATTTATGTATTTATTTTTATTTAATTTTATTTGTTGGGCTCCAATCATGGGTCTTTTTGATCTTGATGTCATAATCATGGAAGAGTTGTCTTTGTTGTCTCGTTTTGTGCTTTGTGTTTTTGTTTTTTGTCTTTGTTTAGTTTTTGTTGTCTTGGTTCTGTGTTGTGAGGGGTGGGCAGGTTGGGTGGGTTGGGTTTGGTTCAAGAGTTTGAGGCAGCCCGAGCTGTGCTTGGTCTGCCTCTTTCACCTTTTTGCTGGGGGCTGGGGTGGGTGGGACTTTTAAAACCCTGTGCTTGATATCTCGAATATGGCACCAGCTCTTTTTTCCCTTTAATCTAGTATTAATCTCTTGATTTTGCCTGTTTTATTGACTTGATAATGTTCGATTTTGTAATAGTGTAAGGAAGTAGAAGAGGTCTGGTGCAGAGTCTTTGTAACTTTTTTCCAACCACCAGACCTAAGCACAGGGAATAAAATAAGATAAAGACAAAAAAAAAAAGTACAAACATTTACATTTGAGAATTAATTTGCCATGTTAATGAGGGACACAAAGCAGGAAATAAGAAGAGCAAATAACTTATCCGAAAGGAAGTTATAGACTGGTTCCATTTCTCAAAAAGATGTTCCTATAAAAAGGCAAAGGCATTTTTGAGTAAAAGTAATTGAAATAGTGTTTCTTAATGGAAATTTTATGCTGATTCCAAATCACTCGGTCCCCAAAAATGATTTTGAGAGGAAGTGTGCCTAATTTACATAAATTCAAAATGGCCGCCATTTTGATAGATTTTGGAAGTTAACTTGGATTTAAAGCTCATGACCACTTTATTTTAGTGTCTAAAAGCAATTGATTTATTGCTTTTAGATGAAAATACAATCCTGGTGTCAATTATGCTGGTCCCCAAGTATAATTTTGAGAGGAATTGTGCCTAATTTGCATAAATTCAAAATGGCCGCCATTTGATAGATTTGAGAAGGTAACTTGGATTTCAAACTCATGACCACTTTATTCTAGTGTATAGAAGCAATAGGATTATTGCATTAGATAAAAGTTCAATTCTGGTTTCAATTCTGCTGATCCCCAAGTATAATTTTGAGAGGAAGTGTGCCTAATTTGCATAAATTCATAATGGCCGCCATTTGATAGATTTGAGAAGGTAACTTGGATTTCAAGCTCATGACCACTGTATTCTAGTGTCTAGAAGCAATTGGATTATTGCTTTTAGATAAAAATTCAATCGTGGTTTCAATTATGCTGGTTGCCAAGTATAATTTTGAGAGAAAGTGTGCCTAATTTGCATAAATTCAAAATGGCCGCCATTTGATAGATTTGAGAAGGTAACTTGGATTTAAAGCTCATGACCACTTTATTCTAGTGTCTAGAAGCAATTGGATTATTGCTTTAGATAAAAAATCAATTCTGGTTTCAATTATGCTGGTCCCCAAGTATAAGTTTGAAGGGAAGTGTGCTTTATTTGCATAAATTCAAAATGGCCGCCATTTGATAGATTTGAGAAGGTAACTTGGATTTAAAGCTTATGACCACTTTATTCTAGTGTCTAGAAGCAATAGGATTATTGCATTAGATAAAAGTTCAATTCTGGTTTCAATTCTGCTGATCCCCAAGTATAATTTTGATAGGAAGTGTGCCTTATTTGCATAAATTCAAAATGGCCGCCATTTGATAGATTTGAGAGGTAACTTGGATTTAAAGCTCATGACCACTTTATTCTAGTGTCTAGAAGCAATTGGATTATTGCTTTAGATAAGATTTTAATTCTTGTTATAATTCTGCTGGTCCCCAAGTATAAGTTTGAGAGGAAGTGTGCCTAATTTGCATAAATTCAAGATGGCCGCCATTTTGATGATTTTAGCTGTTAATTAACTAAGATTCAGAGCTGATAATCATCTTATTCTGGTTTCTAAAAGTAATTGGATCAGTATGTTATACTGAAGCCCCCAAGCTTATTTTGAGAGGAAGTGTACTTGATTAACATAAATTCAAAATGGCCGCCATTTTGATGGATTTTGAAAACTAACCAGGATTCAAAGCTCGTAAGCACTTCATTCTTGTATCTAAAAACAATTGAATTGATGCTTTTAGATGAAAATTCAATGCTAATTTCAAATACCCTGGTTACAAATTAGAAAAGAGTTAACTAATTAACTTAATTAACATATAATCAAAATGGCTGCCATTTCAATTGATTTTGGCATTTTAGGGGGTTAAAGCTTGTAAGCACTATTTTGGTATCTATACATACATATTTTCAGGGTAAAACAAGTCACTTTTGACACTTTAAGCAGTGTATCATAATATGTTAACACCTATTTTGTATAAATTCAAAATGATGGGGCCTTTAAGCCTAAAACTCTGTTTAAATCCGTCTCAGGATTTCAGATTCCATTACCCTACCAAAATATGTTAAATGGTACTAGGAAATATCTCACTTGTCTCTTCAAGGTGTAGTGCATCCACACTAACTTTGGGATTTTGTTCTAGGGTCATCATTATACAAACCTATATCTTCTCACTTCCAACCCATATCAGCTAAATATGGTTGATCAGGTGTTGGGCAGTGAGATTTTTTCCACAACATATGGTTTGGAAGTGCACACGCCGGATGTGATGCTGTAGTGAGTTACTTGTTGGGGGCAAAGACTCGTGTATTGTTCCCGTCTCAAACATAATTCGTCTTGAAGTGTCCACCGACTCAACGTCAACACCATACATAAGGGATTTCTGCAAATGATATCTTATTTCCATCTAGCATTCCTTTGCCAAGACCATTCAGAAGATCAAAATTGGAAGCAAACACGCTACATGCCGTTTTCTTTGTGTGACCAAAAAGTAAGATGTAGTGTCACATCCTGTGAGAGCGTGAAAAGGTAGTAAAGCCATAATTTGGTGGAACCAGTCGACGATTTCTAATGAACGATGTCAATGGGAATGTACTTCCTATTCGTCTTTGTTCCAGCCATCATCCATAAGTGGTTGTATATATTGGGCACGGTGGTAGCATGCAACCAACAGCAGCAGGACATCCGTGTCATACTGAAACCACAACTGAGTCAAAGGAAATCATGACTGCGTGGAGGACAAGTCTAGTATCTTCTTCTTCGTGAGATGCTCTCAGAGGGACAATGTTAGTTGCTATGTGAGAGGACTTAACTTAATTTTCAAATTCACCAGCAACAACCACCTCCTTGTCTGATGGAGCATGTTCTAAGAGCTGCTCAGATAAAAACGTGGCGTAAGATCTGCCTTGTTGGCTAAGTGCTGTAACGTTTGACCATGAGTCTGGTAGAGGAACATCTCTGCCGTGGTCATATGGTTCTAGACTGCCTTTGCAGAGTTGTAGATTTGATTGACTCATCACGATATATGTCGAATACCACATTAATTCTACGATAGTGAGCACCTGATTGATATATGGACTTTATAAACTCATCAGACATTAATGTCTTGGTATATATATATATATATATCAGTGGGCTTGCCAACAGTTACTACTCTGGCCTGTCCATCTATCACCAAACAAACACACAGTGCTTTGGTTGAGAGCAATGACTGTAGGGCATTCAACTTCGGTTGTTATTACATCTGCCAAGACGGATTTGTTCAATGATCTTAGAGTACCATTATGATTTGCAAGGACTAAATAGAACTGTGTGCGTCCTCCTGCATATGCAGTGATGAGACGTTGCAAGATGTTCCTATCTGTCTTGAGGATCTTTGTCTTCTGCTTTCAGGAGCTGATTTCTTGACCTCATACAGTATTTCAAATGTTGGTGCACTAATAGGATCATGTAGTGATTTATTTGGTGATGAGTTTTCTGGGTCTGGCACGAGTCTGTCTTTGACAGAATCTTCTAACTGCTGCTTGCCATAAGCCTCTGTATTCAACAAGAAGGGTAGAACTGTTGAAATACGTGCACAAAGGTTGCTTATCAGTTATGTCTTCCTCCTTGCGGCTAGGCATTTCTTAATTTTGACAATCCCTGCCTGTCGGTGTGAATCAACTGATACATTTGTCAAGTTTCAAAAGCAATATGTGAATGCAGATTATATAAAAGGGCCCTTTGAGAGAGCGCAGAATTTGTTCTACCATCTCGCTTATTTGATCCGTTCAGTCATTCTTGCGCTTGATCAAGGTCAACTTGATTGAACTTGTGACTTCATGGCTTTAAAACAAAATTTCTCTGAAACACAGGACCCCAACGTCCATATTTATAGTGATCATATCTATATATGAAAATAAGGCAACATCTGAGGGAAGGAAAACGGGTGAAGATCAAATGTACCATCATGATGAGTGTTCACACGTGTGAACATAATGGAGTCTCAACCATGTAGTTCCACCAAAGGTCATAGTTGGCATTCTCCTCTTGTCTCTCTTTCTCAAAACTGTCCATTGTTCTAAGAAATGATAAACTGTTGAGTTCTATCAGATGGTGTGTATCCAGTACTGTGCGAATCAGCGTTTGAAATGTCATCATACATTTGCTTGTCAGCAGCTTCTAGTCCCTTAACACCTTATATATACATCTTACATTTAAACCATAACTTTGGCAATCCATGTCTTATCCAAAATAAGATGGGCAGTCTGAACCATATAGTGAAGCGCCCACATCGATGGTACACGCTTAAGGCAAACCTAGTTCAATAGCAGCCATTTTGAATTTATGCAAATTAATTGTCCAGGTATGACCTAATGCTATGTCTAATGTTCTAGTTGTATTCCTTGATCCTGAAAACATAGGTATAGACACAAGAATAAAGTCTCCATGAGCTTTAACTCTAAAGTTGTGTACAAAAACGTCAAAATGGCGGCCATCTTGAATTTATGCAAATTAATTGTCAACATATGACCTAATAATTAAACTGATATCCTAGTTGTATTCCTAGAACCTGAAAACATAGGTAAAGACACAAGGATTAAGTCCTTACAAGCCTTGGATCTTGAGTTACGTGCAAAAAACGTCAAAATGGCGGCCATTTTGAATTTATGCAAATTAGGTACACTTCCTCTCAAAATGATTTTTGGGGACCAAGTGATTTAGAATTAGCATAAAATTTCCATTAAGAAACACTATTTCAATTACTTTTACTCAAAAATGCCTTCGACTAGTTTCATTTTGAGAAATGGAACCAGTCTATTAGCGGCGACATCGAATAGATGCAAAAAGATAATAAATCATCTTCAACCTGGGCTGAAGACTGACAGATCATACGGTACAACATGGACAAATGCAGTGTGATGTATTTTGGCTACCACAGCACCAACTTTAAGTACAATTAAGTCTCAATTTCTCAAAGAAACCTAACAGGGAAAGACCTTGAACATGTTGAATAGTTCATCACTCCCTCAAGTTATCATCCCAACAATGTGCAGCAGCTGCCAAGAAAGGCAATCAAGCATGGGGTATGACCAAAAAGAACTTTACTTACAGGGGAAATGAGATAATTCTGATGATGTACAACTCACCGGTCAGACCACACTAAGATTATGCCATGCAAGTCTGGAACCCACACCTTGAAGACCACATGATCGCGACAAATTTCATAAATGGCGCAAAAATTCCAGAAATCGTCGACAAATTCCTTATAATCATCGACAACCAATTAAGATAACCTGTTTGTCGATTTACAGTAATCTATAGTGGTTTTCAGCGGAATTTACAATGCGTTACGTCTTTTTAACGAAATTCGATGCGAACTCCCCTGCGTCCTGGTGCCCTCATCAAGAATCGAACCCCGGGGGGAGGGGTAACTGATATTGGTTTCCGGGTAACCACCCGAAGTTCCGTAGGTTCCGAAGGTGACCCTATGTGAGACCAAAAATTTGCAAAAATGGATGAAATGATACCCTATCTGAGACCATAAATCTACCTTATCTGTTCGAATGGACACCCTATCCGGGACCATGCCTCTTCAAATGAATACCCTATCTGAGACTGTGACGGAAAAATTATTACAAGAAATCATAGGTAAAATATAACTGTACACCATTTGAACACTCTTAAGGAGTGTGTCTAGGTATTTGAAGCAATTTAAGGCACCATTATCATTAATTCAACCATTTCTTCATAATTTGGTACCTTATCAGAAACTGAAAGGCCAAATTTGATACCCTATGTGAGACCTTCAGAGTACCAGGTCGATTTTGATACCCTATATTGCAAGTCTCGAGACCTGTCCAGGTCTCGCTTTTTTGGTAACGCGGTTGGTTACCCGGTCAAAATACCCAGTTACCCCCCGGGAATCGAACTTCAATAAAATCTGTACAAAAATCAAATGACCCTGCTATCCCAAATTTGACGTATAAACCTTAATATTATTCTGTTGGACGCTCTGATGTCACATTCTAGAATCCTGTCTTCTGATTGGTCAATTGAGGTTGTTCCATGTTACTCCATGGCGTGAAACACTGCATTGGAGGTGAATGACAAAGTCTGCAAAATTGATCCTTGCAGCTAATTTAATTTTTGTATCTACCCCTGTCATTGATATATAGTGCGTAAATGTGTCTTTTTTTTATGTAAGAAAATATTAATGACTCAGAGCAGAAACATATAATATTTTCGAAATATTGGTTCACGCCATAGACATCACACAGTAAGTTTCACTCCAGTAACAAAGAATGAGTACGCCAAATTCAACAACTGCGTCCGACAGAATATGGTGCTATTCAGTCTTATACGTCAAATCATACTCTTTAAATGTAAAAAGAATGAAACAACAAGTGTATCCTGAACTTGGTAGGCTCCTAGTGCAGGATGAAATGTACAAATATAAAGATCCGTTCCCATTTTGTTAGTAAAAGGTAATGTGCATGAAATAAAAGTAGAAGATCCAAGCTTTCAGACAATCATGCCTTGCATTTTTTCAAATTTTAATTTGACCTTGAAATTCAAGGTCAAAGGTATTAAGCACGAAAATGGTAAAAATAATCCAATTTAGTTGTAATATATGTCAAATTCTTCCTATGGTTGTAAGAAGCAAAAAAGTCAATTACACAAACTTTGTATAATGTTCCGTTTTTGAGATAGGGGTCAAAACAATATAAAGTTCGTTGACCTTTTGTAATAAGGTCAAATTTTCAAATTGCTCCGATTTCAACGAAAAAATGTATAGTTTGGTACTTGCAAGATATCCAGGTATGGATATATTAAGGGTTCAAGGTTCAAAGCCCATAGGCCTGTATAGCACTTGACCTTTGACCCGTTGTTTTGGAAGGTCCCGGCAAAGTGGATGCATCGTAGTATATATTTTTCAAAACAATATGATACCCCGGTTAATTTGACACCATTTTCATTGAAATCGGAGCAATTTGAAAATTTGACCCCGTTGCCCAAAGGTCAATGAACTTTTCATGATTTTGACCTATATCTCAAAAACGAAAAATCATACAAATTTTGAGTAATTGACTTTTTTGCGTTTTATGACCAAGGGAAGAATTTGACATTCATTAAAACTCAATCAGAACATTTTTACCATTTTATTGCCTAATACCTTTGACCTTGAATTTCAGAGTCAAAATGATGTTTAAAAAAATGCAAGGCATGTTTGTCCGAAAGCTTAGACATTATACTTTAATTATGTGTACAACTTACCTTTACTAATAAAATGGGAACAGGTTTGCAATACTTCCTACACTATCCCCTTTTAAATCATTTACCGTACCTCCCCAAATATAACCACAAGTTAAAGGCATGTGAGCATGAAATTTTCATGCTCACATGCCTTTAACGTGTGGTTATATGTAGGCCAGATATTAACAACATTTCTGGGAAATACTATTAACCCTCGTCTACCCAGGCTATTTTTTGTAACACGTACGTCTACCCAAGGGGGGGTTGTTG
>JXSR01S058335.1:20373-35760 GCA_000969725.1 Ophiothrix spiculata | reverse complement strand
CCAAACCAATCGTCTTACCTGGGTATTTCTCGGGTTCAGGTCATGTCTATCCTTTCTGAATACAGGAGGATCATTTGCTGCCAAACCAATCGTCTCATGCTTACTAGACAAAGAGTCTGTCATGTCTGGTTTGTATGGTATTGGTTCTTGCTTGTTCTCTTCTACTGTGTCCATTCCTTTAAAAAGATCTTCAAGAGCACCGGGAGCACTGTGAGTGGTATCAACGGTTTTATTATGATACAGTTCTTCTTGCACCTCTGTCTTTGATGGTGTTGCTTCTAATGATTGTTCTTCTTCGGTGTCTAAAATTTGTTCGTCGATGCCCATTTCGTTGATAAGATCTTCGATTGAGGATTGTTTTTTGTGATAATCTTCGCTTGGATTATTTGAAACAAGTTTCAAAGATGCATCACTGTCATCCGCTTGTGCTAACTTCAAAGAGTGTTCCACGGGTACAATTTCCTGCTTTTGGAACACTTCTTCATCTGCAATTTTGATAGTATCTTTTGGATCCTCATCGGGTTGATCATTTATGTTGTCTGTATTTCCTTCTTTTGGAATGGATGGTGGAGGACTATTTGGAGGAGATGGAGTGCTAAGAATTTGTTTGCTTGGTAAGGTGTCTTTTGAATTAAATGATGAAGACAGAGATGCTACAGAAGAGAGTGATAAAAGAGTAGGTTTGGTCGAAACTGAAGAGGGTGACGTCACATGTTGGGGAGAATTTAAAGAATCTGAAGAGGGTTCGGGATCTGATGGTTGTAAAGGTGTGGCTGATTTAAGAGATGTTGATGGTGTGGTTGGTGTAAGAGGTGGTGATGTTGAGGTTTGTGGCTTTGGTGATACAGGTGGTGGTGATGATGGTGGTGGCGGTGACGGGGGTTTGAATGAGGGGGTACTGTGTGCAGGATTTGTAAGTGTTGTTGAAAGAGGAATTAATGTTGGTGATGGTGGTGGTGGTGAGGATGGAGGAGGTGAAGAAGGTTCAGGATGCGTAGGGGACGATGGTTCTGGAGAGGATGGCGGTGGTGGAGGTTGTGAAAGTATGGTTATTGGTGATGATGGAGATGTATCTATTTGTGGCAAGGAAGATGTGGCTACTGTAGGTGATGGGGGTGGGGAAGGTGCAACTTCTGTTGGTAATGAAGATGTGGCTACTAGAGGTGTTTGAGGTGTGGCTTCTTTGTGTGGCGGGGATGGGGGTGGGGCCTCTGGTGCCTTGTGTCTTGGGTGTCTTGGACGAACTTGCGTGGAAGAAAGGTGAGTTGGTTGTGAAGATTGAGATTGTTGTTTTGGTGATGATGGGGGAGACAACGGCGCTGGATGCGACGGCTGCTTTGGTTGTATGGTTGTCGAATCAAGAGGTAGTTGCGTGGGTGGAAAGGGTGCAGGATGTGACGGCTCAGGCGGCGCGTTTAATGTCTGGGAAGAGACAAAGGGTCGTGGTGTAAACGTAAGTGACGACTGATGACCTGTTGGTGAGGCTGGTGAAGAGTTGGTTTTCGATGAAGGTTCTGGAGCGGCGAAAGTTTTTTGAGATGATGCTGTTGATACAATGTTGCTATCAAGTGGCTGTTGCAGTGTCAATGTCATTTTAGCAGTTTTGTGAGTCATTGGAGGAGATGATATTGCTAATTGTGAAGTTGAAGGCATCTTCTTTAGTGATGATCTTTGCAAATGTTCTCTTTCGGGTTCGTCTTCATCCAAGCTGTCGTATATAGGATTAACTTCTGTGAAAAAAAAATTGATGAATTTACTTAATTGGGAAAACATGCTTGAGATTAATAACCTTGCAGGGACATACTAAGGAGAAGCCCTGCATCAGGACCTAAAATCACACTCAATAATACCTTTGGTAGTTGGGATAGAAGAATTAGTTTATCTTAATGCTACACTCTTAGAACGCCAGGATCAAATATATATGAGTAGTTTTCCGGATCACTTTATTTTGATCCTTTAAGGATCATTTTTGATCAATTGATGGATCGTTTTGATCCGTTTCCACATATATATCAACAAACGGATCAAGTTTACCTTGATCAATTTTGATCCGATTTCCGGATCAATTACCCAGATAACACCAATATTGGTTTTCGATCGCCAATCTTGGCAATGGCATTATCTTACTAAGCAATATTGGGCCAATCTTGGCATTCTATGGGCAATTTGTTATTGGCATCACATTGGCAACCTAAATTGGTCCAATCGTTAAACAAAATGTTGGTAGGATATCATAATGTCATCGTAAAGATTAAACACCACAGAAAATACACACACTATATTATAGTCTATGATACTACACCTCGCTCTATGGCAAGTCCACAATTTGAGACACTTAAATCCATTTCAGCATCATTTTGACAGAAATATTTGATCATGAGAAGGAACGTTTGATTCAGTTTGATCCTGAAGTAGGATCACAAGCAACATTTACATCCAATCAAGGATCATTATTTTGATCCGTTTCAGTATCATTTAACAAAAATATTTGATCCCATTTTGGATCAAACTTTTTGATCCTGCATGCTTATGCGGATCACTTTGATCCGGAAAGGGTAAGCTCATATTTGATACCTAAAAAGGATCAAAATTGATCCTTTTTGTCTCATATTTGATCCTGGCTTTCTAAGAGTGTACTTTATTATCTAATTCAATTTTTCAAAACAAATTGGTAAAAAGAGGACAGAACCTTTTAAAATATGATATAAGGTATAATTGCCTACACTCTTAAAAAGAAAGGATCAAATTTTTAAGAGTGTATAGTTAAAATCCACAACAAATTCCATGTTATTTTGATTAGTAGAACCATATAATATCATTTAACTAGATCTTTTAGAGAGATTTCTTATTGTAAAATCACGTTTTGTCAGGTTTTTATCACTTTTTTCACATTTTAACAGAGCAAAGTTTTTATCATCCAGTCCAGGCTCCATCGGCATCGGATTTACCCTCACAATTTATAGGATTAACCCAGTTCCTACGTGGTTATCCAATTTTAACATCTGATGATTCTGAACTTTTACATCAGAAGCCATGAGTTCGACCATTTTAGCTTCCGGTCCTCGATGTGCTCAATAGAGCTTAAAGAGATTGCCCATGATTTTTCAAAATTTGCAAAATTCTACAGAATCATTAATATTTACCTACTTGACGCCATCACCCCACCGGTAGGTCAATGTGCACAGCACGGCAAATAACTTTAGTGGGTAGCTTATTTCAGATTTCGCATAGGTAAAGCTAAATTTGGGTACGGATAAAACTCGAAATATCTCGGTCAGAAGAGATCATCCGCTGAATATATCCGCAAATGAAGGTAGATAACCTATATAACTACAGATTTTAGCCGTTGGTTTGTTAATCAGAATGTTGGTATGATTTTTATAGCCAAATATTTGGAAAAATTATGAAGTTGTGACGTAGCAACAGTGGTTAACTATTACTCTGATCCTTCCCATAGTACACCGTTATTCAGAAGGCACAATAATAGGTAATACGTTATAATAACCTTCAATCCAATTGGGGATAATACCATGATAATTATACGAATATGACGCACATAGGAAATTTTGCATTGTGGGATATGTGTTATTTTTTGTTGTTTAACATTCCAACCATTCCCAGGTTGCAACAGGATAGATCCGACTCTTTCATATTTCGTGGTGTAGAATTCTATCATAGTCTAGGTTAAAACCACGTGTTATAGCAACGAAAACTATAGCATGACGGGGTAATGTGCGCACGTGGAGACCTTGACAGAACATGCGGAAACAAGCATTACGTAATATTAATAATTATTGTTTCTCTACTGAATTTTGTTTGTGATGAAACATAAAAGCCTGATCAGAGGTTGTGATGTTCTTTAACAAAGAAAATGTACAGTTGACTGAATATTCAGGAGGTAATGTACCAGAACAATCAAATAGGCGAAATCACATTTGTTTCGTGACAGTACTTCCCAGGGGGGCCACTTCTATATTTTCATGTATCACCAAACTATACCAACTTTGTACCATCAGGGACCCAACTATATAGGAGGCAACATATGGTATCTTTGACATTTACCTCCCACAACCTCACGGTCCGCTCACACCAACCATTTTCTTAATACCCTTGAACTTACGCGCCATGGCTACAGATCTCCACTCTGTAGCCAGGCGCTCCTTTCAGTCTAATTTTTCATATCCAATCTCACTTCCTACACTCCGCCTACCATTGCATATCTGGATAGTGCAACCACATAAGTAAGATATCTACATACTTTTAAAAATGAGCTAAATCAACCCCATTTTACTCACAAAATCGCATTGTGTGTCCCTTCCTCAACATTTATACTCCTTGGCTATAATTTCTTATATGATTATTAGACATGTTTCTTTTTATATTGAGTTTTCACCTCAAATATAGCTCATATTCAATTATAATGGATTGTCGACCTTATCTTAAGTGGTAACCCAAAATTCAGAGATGGACAATTTTAGCTCTAATTTCAACATTTCTTTGTTTTTGAGAAAACAATCACAGGTAAGTTTGTATGTAACACCAACAATTTGTCATGTGTGAGAAAAAGTGAAATTTCAAAATCTGGATGATAAGCAATCCTTTTAATATACCAGAGTGACCACGTACCTCCTTCCAAACTGTCCATTCTCTGAAGGTCATGACCTAGGTCATGACCTCCATTAACCTTTGACACCAGATTTTCAGACGAAGTATTTCCCCTCGAACCTTGTTGCTTTCCAGATTTGACAAACCGACGACTACCGACGTATGACTTCACTACCCCATCCATTTCAGACTTCGTCGACGTGTCGCGCGATTGAAGCGGTGGCGGCGATTGGAATGTTGTACCACCTAAGTGGTAGACAAATCCACCGCTATTGCTACTTTGGGGTTCCAATTTGAAAGAGTGTTTTTACAAATGCTACCGAAAATATCAGTAGTTATTTTTGGTTGTGAAATTTGTTTGGTCGTTTATCACACCAAATTGTAAAACTTATAGACTGAGGATTGTTTCACAACCATTATATACAACGTCAATTCCGAGTCGCAAAAATGATGTTAGTACCTATTGGCAGAGCAACATATATATTACTCAATCTCGTAACTCCTGGATAGCATTTATATTTTTAATCTTTCCACACAATGTCGTCATAATCCAAGGAATTTGAGAGGTATCTGCAAACGTTGATAGTTCTGATAGTTCTAAAACAGGGTGTTAGCTCACTGCATGTACGCGTTTATAGATGCAAAACTTCAACAGGTGTATTATTTAAACAGCCATCTGTTAATGAATGATGTTATTACCGTAATGCATAGACACCAATGCAATTTTCCATAACACTGCTAAAGAAAAGTTTTCCTACTGCAGACAAAAACCTTTAATATTACCAAGTTGTTATCGATATTCTCCGAAAGGTGATTTGGTATCCATAGTCAGAAGTTTCACATTTGTGGCTATATGCTACGTTTTGGTCTTTCGTGCTTTCTGCAACATATATAGGATTCTAACATAAGCAATAATCATCTATCATCTGTTATTTATCGCATTCTGAGAGTGAAATATAAAATCGATGTTTTATATATGCCCCCAAAATTTAACGATTGGCAGAAAATCGTTATTATAACCAGAATTAGTAATTTGTTAGAATTAGAAATTGATTATTTATTTGGTGAATTTCATCACAGATTTTATAGATTGAATACATCTGTCCCTAAAATCAGGCTATTATTTATCTATTATACGGTTATGTCGTACAGAATAGAATCAGACGTAGAGGGCTTTTTGGTGAAAGCGCCACATATTTAAAAGGCCAAAATTGAGGCTACATGTACAGCTTTAAATTACAGATTTATTTTCAAGCATAATGATATCGATCAAAATTTAACTAAAAAAGTATTGTTTTGTTACTACAACTAGGATAAAAATCCATTTTACCATGGCAACTAAACAGAATTTTTCATTTTTATTTAATTTTGTTTTTCAAAACAAATATCTGTATTTCGATCTGTATTTCGATGAAATTATTTACCCGTGTTCAGTTTAATTTTATTTACCATGACAACCGACATGTGTTTATTACCCGGGGGGGGGGGGTTACTAACATTGACAAGGTATACGTATATGTGCCTGCCTTTTGGGGTGATTTTTCCAGGATTTTGGTATATCAATGGGGTGTTTTTCATCACAGCTGAAAGCACTCAATTTTCATCAATTGGGTGCTTTTGGGAAAATTTGCAAAAAAAAGCACCCAAATTTGAGTAAAATTGGGTGATTTTCCAGTAAAATTGGTATACTGATGGGTGGGTTTTTGAGCCAAAAATAGGTATAGAGATGGTAAGTTTTTCGGAGTCCGGCAGGCACATACCCTTAAAGACCCCCCCCCCCCCCCGGGGTTTATTATACGATATAATGTGAAACAATCTTTTTCCCCTTGAAATTATTCGTTTTGTTTGTCATTTTATTTGTTGGTAAGTGGTGTGTGTGTGTTTGTTTGTTTGCTTTGAGTGGTCATTGTTGTTAATCAACTTTTTAGCGGTTAAGGGTGGTATGAGCCTCGCAGTTCCTAAAATATTTTTGTCATAACTGAAAAACTATTCAGATACGTATGGTATTATATCAGACTATTATTTAAAAATAATACACTGAACACTTCAATTAGTTAGGTCCGTATGCACATAAGAGGTTTAAGATTTAGACTGGTGTGAAAGTAATGTTAGTCACCCTGGAATCGAAGTCCGTCTTCCATATAAAGTGTGTAATTAATGTTACGAGAGTTTTATAGACCATGTCGATAATTGACATAATCCCGCCGTTGATGGGGTAAATCAACAGAGAATCCGCAGGGAATCGGAACTCAGAACGAGGCCAAGTATGATAAACACACTACTTGCTCTCGCTCTGAGTTCCGTTCCCCGTCCGATTCTGTGGATATACCCCATCAACGGCTGGAGTATGTCAATTATCGATATGGTCTATTAGCCTATACTTTACTAGACAACCAGGACAATTAGAACGGGGGACTAACATTCTTAATAAACCGGGTTTAAAGTTAGACTGGGTCTAAGTCAAAATTACAACTGTCATAAAAGGACCCTTTGAAGCATTTTTGAACTGCAAGATTCAACTAAAATCGTACAAACAACACAAAATATGACAAATTATATTGGTTAAGGCAAATATATTCAGCTGTGAAACAAAATTTCACTTAAACCAGGTCTAACTTTTAATATGGTCTAACTCTTAAACCTCTTTTGTGCATATGAACCCTACAATTCATCCTGTGAGTGCAAGAAAGTCGTATCTGCAATAGTTGTCATTTTTCATTTATAAAAATACATTGCACATTGTATGATGCCCAGTAGTGATGATACCCAGTCTTGGGTCGTCAGGGGCTCTTGAAATGGTTCTTCAGGTGGCACAAGACCATATCAAGGAGCCACTGGCATATACACTGAAAACGGTAATTAGTCAAAAAACATGTCTTATTTGACTAATTAAAATTAGTCATGCAGTGTGATTTTTTCATAATTCATGAAAAAATAATGTAATTGTCTTTGAAATGTTGATAGTTTCCATCTCTAAATATTCAATTTGTAATTTGGTAATTATTAGTTAATTGATAAATGATCAATTACAGGACTAATTAGTAAATATCAAATGCGTATTTAACTAGTCAATTGACCAACGGAATGACGCAGGACTAACTGAATGACGAATTAAATTACTAATTTCTGATGGATATTTACCATTAATTAGTCCGTTGCAATGACAAATTATGAATTCTATTAGTCATTGTGACTAAATACAGTTAGTCCTGCGTCATTCAATTAGTCAATTGACTAATTAAAGACACATTTGATATTCATTAATTAGTCTTGTAATTGATCAATTATCAATTAACTAATAATTAACTGATTACAAATTGAAAACTTAGAGAAGGGAACTATTTTTAAACACTAAAAATTGTTTTTAAACATTTCAAAGACATTTACAGCATTTTTTCATGAATTATGAAAAAATCACACTGCATGACTAATTTTAATTAGTCAAATAAGACATGTTTTTTGACTAATTACTGTTTCAGTGTATGATTGAGACATTTTGATGGCTTCGTCGTATTCTAGTGACAAGGTGTTAAATGAACATCACATATGGCAGCCATTGCAGATACGACTTTCTTGAACTCAAATAAATGAATATGAATATGAATATAAATATGAATACATGACGAGTTCATGTTATGAAAACACAATTTGAATTGAATTTTTGACATAATTTGGCATTTTATTTATGCATATTTACATACAAACATAATTTAATTGAACAGGATGAAGTGTAATTTTCATACTTAAATGTGCATCTCCTTTCTGTACATTTTATAAATATTTACACATTAATTATAAGCAATAATTTAATATGGCTAAATACTGAAATTCTTGGCAAACTCGCTTTTTGGCAAATTGAGACATATGAAAACTTAAATCAGCTCATTAGAGTAAGGGGTACATTATAGACAAAATATAATCTTGGACATGATGTATTTACAAAATAAAACTGAAAATTGTCTTAACTCAATTCTTTGACTTTATAATAGAAATTGGAAACTCAAACTTAGATTTTTGCCAAATGAAGCTGACACTGCGTGATTAGAAGTGTCGCTTGATAACCAGTCATGCACACTGACATCTTTTCTTTAAACAAAATATGTGATGCAAATATTTTAGTAGCTTGTAAAACTCCGGGGTAAAACTGTCTAATTTATACAACAAGCTATTATCAAATGGGATATAAAGTACCACATGTCTCACTGCATAAAATGCCTATACATGTTTTGTAGTTACGTAATTAATTATTCTTGAGACAAGTCAACATAGCCATGATAGTTGTTGTATATCAACTTATTACCGAGTAAATAAGCTCAAGTGTTCAATAAAAGCAACAAACTAGTAAATTTAGATTGTTTTCCTCAATATTCTCAAACCTTAAAAATGGGTTAGACAATTAACTCAGTAGCGTGACGATATTAAGCTGTCTTCAGGCAAATGCAATCGCTATTAATTCAACTTCCATATCATTTCCCAAATATGGCATATACAGGTTACCTGATGCTATGTTTGAACATAACAAGCTTTTTGCTAAATGTGCCGATATGTTGATAAATAACTAAAGGCAATATCTACTCTATCAAAAATATATGTACATATATTCCTCGCATGGTAATGCTTTGGTGCGAATTCGACGTTTAATGGTGGTATCTGCTAGGTTTTATATTAACACATACCTTTTTACTTTGTACGTAATGGGCGACTTCAATATGAACCTGTATACAAGAGAGTGGAGTATTTGTACGTTTAAAGTAACAACTATCTCTGTATATCATAATTGGTGACTTATTATTAAATGAACCTTAGATATAGCAAGAGAGTAGACTGTTTGTACGTTTAATGGAAGCAACTACTATGTTTAGCATGTTGGCACAGTATTTTACTTTGTGTGTTAGAATTTGCGTATAGCAATCTCAAACTCTCCTGAATACTTTTACTCCGTGCTCTCCCTGTCCTTCTTTGTCATTCTCCTTTTCATATTGCGCAACAAACATCAGATTTCCATCCTCTGATATGGCCACGCCGACAGGATTCAGTACGTCTTTTGTGGCCCATCCAAGGTAGTCCCCTGTCAGAGTGAAGCAATAGACTCCAAAATCCTGGGGAGCAGTACTGTTGTCATTCGTGACAAAGATCGTATCAGAACTGCAGCAAACACCAGTTACTCTGAACCGTGTAACACCAGATGGAGGATCGACGAGATTGCGTAATACCTGACCGGTCTCATCAATGATTTGCATCCACGATTCACGTACTTGACTTGGAGTTACATGGCCGGGTAGCTTGATAACAACAGTGGAGTTCAATGACGTCACGGCTAAAAAACGAGGCTCAATACTCACTGGGATCTTGACCATATCTTTCATATCATTGTTGTTTAACTCCTTAATAACAAGGATAAAGTTCATCCGTCGAAATTCTAACCCAGCCACTGATGGATCTACTCCAGCTGTGCTCGATGGTCTCTCCTCCTGGTAATCGTAGACACCTGCTAGTAACTGATCTTTCATGTCGAATGCAAGTCCTCCGATCTTAGCAGATGTTTCTGAAGGAAGCACCTTGAAGCTGTTCTGCAGGACGCCATTGGATCCGTACATTTCGATTTGGTGTGAATCATTTGTAATTATAAATGTTCCGTTGGGTCCAGCAATCAATGGCGGTGGAATAAACGGATAACCTGGCAGTCGAGGTGCTCTAACATCAAATTTCAATTTGAAAACCCCTTCGATGTTGTAAATATGCGTTGATCCAGTGTGGTAATCAAATACAGCAGTGTGATCATCCGTACTTAAAGCAATTGCGCATGCTTTTTCAAGTTTAGGGCTGCCTTTTTCTTCTTGGTGTCCAAACTGACGTTGTAAAGTCCATCCAGTTGTACTCTGGCATTCCTTAGTCTCTGTAGTTCAAGAGAATAAACAATAAATGTTACTAGAAGAAACTACAGTACAAAATGCTGTTAACAAGAAACGATCCAGACACATTTTCCTGATAAGTATAAGAAACTTCCTACATGTATTTCCTACAAGTATTGACTGTAAATAAAAAAAATCATTATTTTAAAGCTCTTTGAACAGTCCTGAAAACTCAGTACAGTTAATTTAACTTTTGTCTACACAATACCACGTGACAAAAAAAAACTTGACCCTAACCATAACCCCCTGCCTAACTCACTAAACCATGACCCGACCCTAACCCTAATCCTAAACCTACCCCCAAAAGTTACCTGATAATATGTCAAATCAGGGATGCTAACTAGTAATATAGCTGGTTGTAGCCTATATAAGGCAATTAGTAAAGGTGGACTTTCTAAACGCCTAATATAAAACCTGTGTCGAAACCGGAAATAACAGTTTGAAAGTAAAGTTATTTCTATATCTATATCAGAAAGAATATTATACTGTACATAATATCTAAAATCAAATTTCAATATTATTTCAGTTTCAGTTTCAATTTACTCACAATTAAAAACATTTATAATGGCAGATTGAAAGTATAGAGCGCTCCAGCAAAAGATACAAACTTTCTATTTAAAGGAGCTTGGTTTGATTGTTTCAACTCCTAATTCAAACTTCTTTATATTTTGACATCAGAATATTTCTCATTTTCTCATGATCCACAAACAATTTTACGGATGAAACATGTTTTGATATGAGATTGAACCAGCATTAACCGTTTGTTACCGGTCTATACTTTTCAGTCGATCACATTTGTTTGGTGACGTCACGACAAAATGTTTAAATATCTCTTTAGAATTTAAGAAGGTAGAAAGACTCTTGTGCACTCTTTTCATAAAACCGAATTGTTATATGCATATACAAGATTCAAGGACCTTAGATGGAACCCTGGGGTACGCCACAAGTAATTCAATCGGAGTATGATTAAGATGTGACAAATCAAGTCCTATTTCCAGGGTAACTCATGAACCATCCAATGGAACTAGCATAAAGAAAACAATGGTTTATCGTGTCAAATGCTTTCGATAGATCAAAAAAATGCTAAGAGCATGTGTTTTGTTATTGAAATTTGAAAACTTATTATGACACTTACCAAGAATAGTTAACACTTGGTGTACATCTGGCCTCATTCTGTGATCTGCAAGCCAGCACCTGGTTAGTAGCTTAGCGATGTATTCGGGACAATCTTGAGGTATCTCTGGACGTTTATTGTCGCTGCAAACATACATAACTATCGGTGCGTACTCCATACCCTCATACGGGATTTTTCCTGTCAGCATTTCCCATAAAACAATTGCATATGCAAATATATCTGATTTGGGAGACAGGCGTGAATTTTTCATAAGCTCTGGTGCTTTGTAAGTAACCGTTCCGCTAGCTGTCGCATTTGAGTATGTTTTATCCGCGGATTTTGCAATCCCAAAATCTGTCAATTTAAGAACCATATCGGAGGAAATGACATAATTCTCTGATTTGATGTCCTTGTGGATGACTTTCTTTTCCAGATGAAGATACTCTATCGCTTTAGCTGCTTGCTTCGACCACGTGTCAAATAAATCAGATGATAGAGGCTTTTGACCATTTTTATCGAGATAAGATCGTAAGGAACCAATTTCACAGAGCTCCAAGATCAACATGTAATCAAATTGGTCCGGAACAATGCCAATAAGTTTGATGACATTTGGATGGTCAAACTGGGAGAGGAGTTCCAGTTCACAATCGTCTTTAACACCATAATGGATCTTCTTCGCAGCAACATCAACATCCCCTGATTCCTTCTTCCAAATTACATGAGATACTGTACTAAATCCACCTTCTCCGAGTACCTTGATAAATTTGAGGTCCTCTCGTCGAATCTTGACAATGGAGGAAGTCGAATCTTTGTCGTGACAGCTCATTTTTGACAAAATTAAGCTAAAATAACTTGCATAAGCATATGGTACAAATTGTAGATTTGCAAAAGAGTCTATTTAGTATTGTAATATAGCAAAACGGTCGTTCTAAAGTCAAATTGTTCTACCATCTAGTTCTGTCTATAGTCACGATTCGAAAAATTTTAAGTGTAAGCAGCAGATCCATCATTATTTACTTTGTCAGTTAATGTTTCCCAAGAAATGCTAGACAATCGTTACCGGGAATCGTTATGCAGGTTAAACTATTGCGAATTGCGTGATACATCACACACACACATTTTCCCCTTACATACAGCACAGATTGCTCCATTGTATCATGCATAAGAAAATGTTCCGCACAAACATACGTTCTCGACCTGGTTCATGCTCCCTACATAAATTAGGCAAATGTATGTCGTTTCAGTAAAGATTACAGTGTGTCCCACAAACAAACAAAAATCTTGGCTCTACTGGATGGTTAGAAAATATTTAAAGATGTCATTTTATAGTCCATGTACATGATGAACAGAGTTTATATAAAGTTCATTTCAATCTGTAAGCTACGTAAAACAGAAGGTATCATATCATTAGTGTTTTATCAAATATTTAGATGTATTTTTTCTCTAGTCCGATTTCACGATTTTGTAAGTTTCCCTCGAATGAAATGCTATTGAGTATTGTTGGTATCGTTGATCTTTTCACTCAACCGTTATAACAATCACAAATTCGTTTTGGGCAAACTTTGTTTTATCTATGCTGGAAAATGAACAATTGTGATGGAAAAATTAGGCAGAAATGATATCGTGTCCCATTTTTTATCAATTCAGAACCAGGCCCGTAGCCAGGAATTTTTCAAGGGGGTGTGGATTTTCAAAAGGTAGACCTTTTGGAGGAAAAATTTTCGTTTTGGTCGACCCTAAACTAATTTTAGTATTTTTTTAGCAGTTTTTCAAACATTTTGTGTAGTATTTTATTTTAAAAAGACTTGAACAACCATCGCCAAAAAGCATTAAATTGGACCAGACAAATATGCACTCTAAGGGGAGACACGTACGTAAACTAATCGGCAACAGCTTCCCGTTGTCTGAAAGCAAACGTCAAAGTGACGGCAAAGTCAAATTTTGGGCATATAGCTGGAACATATTCAATTACAGGCACACAACCAAATGTGTGAATACGAGGATATATTGATATGTCAAAGATTAGTAGATATATAGAGGCTGATCCTAATGATATTTGATCCAACATAACTTCCGTTATAGATTACCGAATGAAAAGTCACTGCAAATGGTCCCGGGGGGGCACTCACATATGTGGACAGGATATATATGTCCGGCGGTCTGAAAAAGGCCGCCAGGCCGCTCACTAGATCCCCATTTTCAGCGTGATTCAGTTCTTTTGACCCCGTTTTTTAGAAAAACTACAAAATTTTAGCTCCAACTGCATAAATTGCTCAGGAAATGCGAAAATTTTCAGTTCAGGAGGCTATTTTTGTCCAAAATTTCAGTTCATTAAACCCCCAAAATCGGTTTCAAAGGTCCATTTTTTTACAGAAAATCAGTTCACCTGCCCCCAATTTCGGCGCTTCGCGCCTGACATACCCACCACTTTCAAAGTTCAGTGCCCCCCCCCCGGCAAATGGTATCTTAAAGTGAATTCAATTAAAGGAATTATCTGTTCAACCTAAGAAAATTAAGTGCAAAGATTGTAAGGGTTTATTTCTGGGATACCCGGTAATTACAAAGCATATAATGTTTCACGCGTTATTACCCTTACAGTCAATGGAACCTTACCTTGAAATTCTTAGGGTCAAATTATAGTTCTTTTTGATACCAAATATTTTGTGCAACAAGTCTTTGTTATCTTATAATATATCTCCAATAAATCTTCTAATCAATAACGGATACTTAGTGTTGTAAATCACAAAACATTTTCACATCAGTGCAGTGTATTGATTTTTCATCACGAACCCTCCGTTATTATTAGGAAATACATTGGAATTATATATCAGATAATAAGATAACAAAGATTTGTTGCACCAAATATTTGGTAGCCCATAAGACGTATAGTTTGACGTAATATAATCAATAGCAAATAATTGTTCAATACATGAATAGCTCCGGGGTGTCATATATTATTTTCCGTCAAGATTTGTAGAGGGACATCATAGTCACATAATTATACAGTTCGTTATCGATTGCGGATTATATTGATATTATTATCAGTTAATATCTATTATATGTATCACATCAATATAAATATAACAGTGTTATCGATTTATTCCGTTAAGTTTATTGGGGTTTAAAACTTGATTTATGGCACCTCAATCTTCGGTAGTCTAGTGGTTATATCTTTTGAAGTGGTTCATAATCATGTGTCACTTAACTGGTTCGAATCCCATTACTGCTTCATATTAAATAAATTACATTATTTTAAAGGTTAAAATATCAAAGTCTGAAAACTCAATATTCTGCTATGTACAATGATGTATGAGGCCCATAGCAAATGTTGACACGGAAAAAAATATAGCCTCCGGGGTTGGTCCAATTTTAATTATGAATTGTGCAAATGGTAAAGGGCGATTCGAAAGTAACGTTTGTGACCGAAAAATTGAAAAACTGATTTTACTTTTAAATGGTTACAGAACCTAGCAGGTCTGAAAATTATGTCGGAATCTGACTTGGGGCAAAAATGGTTACGGATTCAAAATTTTGCTATTTCTAAATACCGATCGGACTTTTGCTAATTATAGATGAAGAAAATTATAATTAAAACATGTCACTCCTGTAAGTTTAAGGAGTCTGGTCCATGATAGATCTGCCCGAAATTTTCAAAGTAAAATCGGCAAGAATGATATTTTATCGATGTAGAACCTATTTTTAAAATGAAAATTGGGGGGTCACCGGACTCGTTTTTGCATGCGAGTTGGTTTAAAA
>JXSR01S058335.1:0-12594 GCA_000969725.1 Ophiothrix spiculata | reverse complement strand
CCAACCCATTCTTTCATATGTGCTTGCATTTTTGAGAAAAGTGAGAAAATGTGTCATTTTCTAATTATTGTCAGGGCCTCGACAGTAATTACAACACAGTAGCCTATGGGGCTTTTCAAAATGCTAAAAAGTGTGTAACTTGGAAACGAATAATCGGAATCAAGTGAAATTTTAAGCATATATTTATAATGTACTCTTCTTCTTATTTAGCTAGAAAACAGGCAAGGTTTTTGTCACATCAAAATCATGAATTGCGCCTTTAAGTGGTTTTTGTGTGTCTTACACCATTTAGGACCAGTCACACAAAATATAGAGCCCAAAACGAATCCCTAACGTACAATGCTTTGGCAATTGATATACAGTGTACATGTATACCATGACTGAATAGGTGTATGTTGGTATCTGTACATTGATGTGAGACGGAACCATTTAGGGTTATATTTGGCTTTTAAGAAATTATGCCAAAATAGGGGCCTTTTTTCTCAGGCAGCTACAGAAGAGAGTGGGAAACTACAATGACCCCCCCCCCCCTTTTGGTGGGTTTCCCAGAACACGTATGTGCCCCATCATATCTACAGGTACCTTAAGGTCGGCATACTAAATTAAGAAGTATACGGCCATTGAAGCTGAGCATAGTCAAATATCACATCCAAGGTCAAATTTCTATTTTCATCAGAACATTACATTTTGAAGTGTATTCTATCGTATTAATCAGGTTTCAACATCCAAAACATAAGACAAATGTTTTAAGAACTGAGTGAAGTGTATTCTATCATATTAACCAGGTTCCAATATCCAAAACATAAGACAAATGTTTTAAAAACCGAGATAAAAATCAATTCTCCATTCAAGTTTTACCAGTACAGAAACTTTAAACTCAATTTTCTCAGAACTATAGTTTTCTGAATCAGCCTAGGGCCCGATGCCTTTTACCAATTTGGATGTAACTTTGCAATCGAACACCCAATAACCAAAAAGCAAGGTGTCATTTTAAAGCTTAATTTATAATTTTCCAGATGAGACCAAAAAATAAAATTTCATTTTGGGACCCTAAAGGTACCTTTCGATATGACGGGTCACATTGTTTGCATGCACTTTCAACTGTCATGCAACTTGAGCACAAGGCCAAGTAAAATCATCAATTATTTGTTTAAAGTAACATGTTTTGAAAATTTTGGGATGGAAACAAAGGTTTTTTTTACCCAAAAATTTTATGCTTTAAAACAATTGGGAAGGAAAAATTTTATTGTTAACAAACCACATTTGATATGAATTTGACTCTGAACTCTCTGAGTACATTTTAAGGATATCTGATAATATAAAAGATGTCATCAGTTCTAAAATAGTTGCCGCAAGAAGGATATCTTTTGACATGTAACTAAAAGGGGTAAAATATCAGTGACGAAAATATTTGTTTAGAAAAGTCATAATTTTTTGAATTTGGGGCGTCTTTTTTGGGACGAGGGGCAACTGGAAAGAAACATCTTATTCAACTTGGCTCAATGATGAATGCCCCCAGAGAATGCCAGCCATATGACTTGCCATTGTCTTAAGAAAAACCTTACCACAAGTGCACTGATTTGTCTCATTCTAAGAGCATATTACAATGCAAATTTATTGATCTAATTCATATACACAATAGAGAAATAATATTGTACCTTTTGTGAAAAGAAATAAAGCATTTAAATGGGAATACACACTAAATGCCCATCTGTGACGCCAATAACGCAAACCGGCAAGCAACGCATGAAGAGCATAGTGAATTTTCACAAGTCCACTCCAAGCATACTTTACATTCTTGTATTCTGATTGGCTAAATAACTCTTTAAAAGTGTATGAATTTGTCTTAAAACCCCTTTTAGAATGCAAACAGTAATCAAAAGGCTAACACTTTCCTGACTTTAACTAATTGATAATTTTATTAAAGCATTCATTTTAGGCTGTTGTAGACCCAATGTTTAAACAAACTGCTATTTCAAATTGCCAATCTTAACAATATGAAAGCATACCGACCCAACTTTGGTTTTGGTAGGGGTGTATGGCCCTGATATCTGATACCCTAGTCTAGGAAATGGGAAGGGGTCTAGAGAATTGAAGTACTGGTAACCAAAAAATTACCCTTGAGAACTAATCTTTGGGCTAAATTTGGGCTCTGGATGCAAACATTCCCTAAATTTTGCTTGAAATGGGGGTCTTGAGAACTCATTTCAAAAATGATGATGATGTCTATTCTTTGATGAAAATGAGTAAATTTTTTGTGAATTTCTATTCATTTCATATGCTTTTACGTTTAAAAATCTATAAACAAATTCTGAAATTTTTGATAAATATGCATCAAAAAATGAGTAATTGTGATTTTAAAAGTACACATTTTGTAACTGTTCATCATGTAAACTGCACGTCAAAAGTGTCTACCCATGATGTCTACATACCTAAATATGGAATAAATGTTTTCATGTTAATTTTTGCCCACCAACCAAGTCTCATCATTTTGTAGTCAGAATGTATCAAGTTCATTGGCAACACCAATTTGAAAAGAATAGCTGATTTTTAAAAAAACCTCTGAATTCAATTCTTTCAAATTGATCATTTATACTGTAAATAGCCATCATTAGTACAGGGCCAGTGGTTATACAATGTACGGTATCCAAAGGGGTCAATGTTGCTATCTCTGTTGTCACTTTGAAATTGAATAGCCGGTATTGCTGAGCGAATTCTTGTGTAAATATGTTATTGATCGCAGCTACTGATTGTTTGAAAGAAATGAATTCAGAGGTAATTATAAAATTGACAATTCTTTGCAAATTGGTGTTGCTTAATGGTGAACTTCTGAAAGATTCCAATCCATAAATTATTGGAAAAACACTGATTTAACTAGATAGCAATTGAAAATTAACAAATGGGTCTGTGACAGGCAGGTTTAAAAGACAGAAAGCAGAACTGGCATAAATAACATCACTGACATGTCAGAAGATTAAATTGCTCCAGAACAAAGTTAAAGCTTAAATGAGTTTAGAACATGCATCTATCTCTAATACCAGTGCCTTATTGCATAGCCTGACATATTACCCTACGTAATACACTAGTAAACATTGATAATTTGAAGTAACCAATAGCCTACATGTACCGTATTCATTCCAATAACCGCCCTGGGCCCTTAACAAAGTCATTTGGCATGGGCGGCTATTTTTGAAACTGATGGAATAAATTCTAAGTTATACACAACCATTTTCAAAGCAAGAAATTGCCCTTAATACCACAAAACATCAACAAAATGAACATAAAGATATATTTTGTTGGAGTTTATCACCTCAAATGCATGATTAAGAACTCTCTGAGTGCAACTTATTGGTACCAAGTTTCACCCAAGAAACTTTGGTGGGCGCTTATTGGAGCATGGGCGCTTATTGGAATGAATACAGTAATCACATAAGTTATATTGCAATGGCTAGCTTATCAATGCATTGATTCTAGATATATGTATGTAGCATCCTCAATAGTAAAACTATTTAGGGTGTTAATTTGCAACTAGGACAGGTATTCCAATTATGTTTCCATTGCTAGTATATTGCTCAGGAAATTATTAGGAGTACATGTAAAGTATTCCGAAAAAGAAACGGGTACACTTTGGTTTGGTTCTATACCACTAAAATTATAAAGTTATCAGCCCAAAATAATTGCATAATGTAAATGGATATGTTTCCTGTGATATGGGCACAAAATATCTTCTAAAATCCAAGAATATCCCGCTTATCGGGCGAAGTAAAGATTTTTGATAAGGCAACTCAATTTACCTATTTTGAAGGCTAGCTAGGGTGAAACATCCCCAGCGGAAAACGTAGCACATAATACCCCGAGCTAGCCCGTACCAATTACTGCTTTTCTCCCTCTTAGTCATGGAGGAGCGGGCTTTTCAAACTCAAAAGTATACGCATGGAAGAATATGAATGGATGAGAGCCTAATTAAGATGTTCAAGAAAGGTGTTGGAATGTGTTAAAAGATGTTAAGATTTTAATTTTAAGCACTAGTGCAATATTTTTATTTGAAATTATGTGAAGCAACAACATGGTTATTTTGAATGTTTATCCAGTGCAATTGATTTTGACGTCTAGTCATCTTGAGTTTTGATAAAGTTTATTTATTAAAGAGTTTTATCCGAATTTTATCTTAATCATCTTATCTCAGTCAATTTAATTGATAATTATTGTCTGTTCAATTTGGGATTCCTAATGAAATAGCGAGCTAAGCGTTATACGGCATAAAATATTGATGCAGCTTGTAATCGATAAATCCTGCGGTAGTTACGGGGTATTGAGCAATGGTGTGCGCAGCATTGTTATCGCGTTGTGTTCAAAATTGGTAACTTTAGTTGCCTTACTAAAATTCTTTACTTCGCTCGATAAGTGGAATATTTTCGGATTTTGACAGACTTTTTGTGCCCATATCACAGGAAACATATCCATTTACATTATATGCAATTATGTTGGGCTCATTACTTTATCATTTGAGTAGTATAGAACCAAACCAAAGTGTACCAGTTTCTTTTTCGGAATACTTTATAATAGTGAATAATTGAACAAATACTGTACCATTATATTTAATATCATACATGTATCTTTTTCTGTGAGATTACAAGGAAAAAGAAACAGAATTCAAAATCAGTATTTTTAGATAATCATCATTTACAGTACCGTATCGGTGTAAAAGGTTTAGCGGTTAGAATGATCAAAAATGACCTAAAACGATCACAAGGTCACCCCTTCAACCAATGACAAATTGTTACCAATAGCTTCATTCAAGCTAAACATGTCATATACGGTATTAACACACAAACACTGGATTTCACATAAGACTATGCAGTTACTGACCAGCCCAAATTGTATAGGACAGTCACATGGCAAAGAACAAACATTTTCCTTCGATATTTGAACCTTTTAACAAAATATACCAGCTATTTCATGTCAAAATTGCACAAAATTTGTAATCAGTAATTTTTAGATATTAAATCATGATGGAGAGGGGTTTTTTTTGAAGATCTAGAAAATAAATGAACTTTTAACGTTTTATTTGTTCAGGATGTTTGACACAAAATTTCTTTTCAAAATCATTGTAGAAATACCCTAAAATGCTACCTTAAATCTCATAAGAAAAACAATATCTCATCTTCGCTCAATAATTAATCTACATGCATGTGAAAATCAAAGGTAGAAACTTTTTGATGCCAAGTTTATTACAAATAATGCACATTTACATTATATACCCTACAACAGGAGTTCTCAACTAGTTCTCACAATGCGCCACATAAATGTCTCTGTTTATCAGTGTATTTCTTTGGTTTTTTTAGAGAGCAAAAGCGACAATCTGTAACATAAAGTGCCAAATTTGGCGCATGCATTACTAGTTGAGAATGCCTGCCCCACAATAATACTGTACAATGTGCTTTATTATACACCAAGGCCTACAAATAATTGTTCGATTGGCATAACATACATGTAGGAAAAAATAAAGCAAGTGGGTAGTTTTTTTTTTAATTTCCACCAAAATAAAACTCAATTCTATGATAGCTTGGGTGCCTTTTCATTCATTTTACAAGTAAACTCTAAATATAAGTGCTTTGTTTTTCCACGCTAATAACCTTTTTAATTTATCTCAAAATAAGGTTTGGTAGGGTTATGCTGACGCAAAGCAAACAATTTTTTAGACCTTGTACATGTATTGCGACCTTATACTAAGTTTTTTCCTACAGGAAATAATCTAAATTTAAATCTATAAAACACAATTCTATTAAAATATTAGTTCAAAATATTACGCATATGCATATGAAAGTACTTTGTAAACAAATTTCATTGGGTAGGTTTTGATTTCACACACATAAGAAATTTTCTACTACATCTCTGTAGGCTAGACACATGGGTATAATTTTGTACTAGCCCCGGGGTACTAGCCCAGCAAGATATCAACAAAGACTCACAAAAATTTACAAAAGTTTGCCAGTCGAGCAGGTATATGACTTTTTAATTTTCTCGCTCTACACCAAAATCAACCACCATTGGCTGTCAAGCGGATGCTAATGTTTGCCACACATCACTGTGAAGAAAATTACATAAATTTTGTCAAGGTATAACCTTCATCAATTTCAATAAATTCTGCCATTTGTGTTCACCCACATTGAACTTGTTCCCATTTCATTCAGCTTTAAAGCGACTAGCACCAGCGTGTCCAGGATATTTTCCTGCGGGGGCTTAGAGGGGCTCTAAGTATTTTGCTTCAGCACCAAAAGCCCCCTCTTGCACACGTTAGTGACTAGCCTACATGTACAATGATCGTTCCTGATTTGACTTAACTCCCTACTGATTTTGTTAAATTTTTGTAAGGTTCATCCTAAAACAACTTGGTCCAAATATGTTCACTTTGAAAACCACAAATGATAAAAGAACTGTTTTTATGGCAATAGCAGTTAGCAAACAACTACAGTGTTCCTAGTTTCAAATCGTATTTAGATATTGGTCCCGGGGTTGGTCCCAAGCCTGTTGACGTCAAATTCATTATTTTTGATTGCATATAATGTTTCTTTTTGAACATATAACATTGAACAGATAAATCTATTTGAAATATGAAAAATTAGGAAATATGACACATTTTGGAATTAGAAACACTGAATATGATGCGACCAAGAATCAGAGAATGCTCACTTTTACTTGATTTTAGCCATCTCTGTAAGAATTTTTCAGTTTCTTCTGATTTCAAAACATTATCACATTGAGTGTTAAAATATCCAGCACAGGGGTTCTCAACTAGATCTTATAATGTGCCATATAAATTACAAAATTGTAGGCTAAAGCCCCACCACATCATTTGTTTTTCAGTGTATTTCTAATGCATTTCTTTGTTGTTGTTTTTTTGAGAGAGAGAGAGCAATAAGCACCAACCTGTAACAGTCAAAGCGCCAAATTTGGTGCATGCGCCGCTAGTTGAGAATCACTGATCTAGCATTTCTATAAGTTCTTAATTCCAAGTGGAATCAGCTAGGCTAGTCCTACCAATTTCAAAATGAATCATAGAACTCATCAAATAATGACGGTGGTGTAACCAGACCTGAACATCTACCAGGAGGGAGAGTGGCAAGCTGTCCCCTGGTGATGCCACCATTTTTTTTATAGAGTTTCACGCATGTAGGAGCTTTCATTACATCCTCAATCATC
Source organism: Ophiothrix spiculata (assembly GCA_000969725.1). NCBI lineage: Eukaryota > Metazoa > Echinodermata > Ophiuroidea > Amphilepidida > Ophiotrichidae > Ophiothrix > Ophiothrix spiculata. The sequence goes on along the minus strand of JXSR01S058335.1, from coordinate 5,391 downwards.
TTCATCAATTTCAGAACGAATAGAACTAATTGCATCATCCGAGTCATCGCTTGAATACACCGACCTTCTCGCACTACTCCTGGACCTATTACTCCTGTTGCTCCGTGCAGAATTCAACACGGCCGACATCACGCTGTCGCTCTTTTCAAAGTCATCATCCGCATATGAATCTCTGGAGACGATGCTGCCACCAGAGGTACCGCCATGACTTTTGCGGACGAGAAAATCTTCGTCTATGCCAGCGTCGCGTAAGGCTTGTTGGTATTTGCGTTCGGCTTTTTTCTTGGCACTTGTCTGTAAAGGAATCAATGGATTTTAAAAGATTTTTTTAAGAATACAGTCTATAACCCCAGGGAGTGGGGGTTAGTTTGGGGGGAGAAGTGTTGTTCAACCTGACAAATGGTTTGCGGGGGTTTGATGTGCATTTTCGTACAGTAAGTTTTGGTATATCGATGGGTGGGTCGTTACATACCCAATGTGTCAAATTTGCAAAATTGGAAGTACAATGTATTTTGATAAATTTAGCTTAAAAATACCAAATTTGCCCAAAATTGGAAGCTTTTGCAGAAATATGGTATAGAGAATGGGTAAAAAAAATCACACTTATCAATTTAAAAGAGTCATAATGATCTAACAATAAGTCGCATTGGACTTTGTCCATGGTGAAAACAGTCAATAGCCACAAATTCCTTCATGTTTATTTTTTTGGCGATAAGGAAAGATGTGAAATGGTATGCAGAGCTCTTTCTCCACAGAGTTGATTTGGAATTCACCTTTTGTTTTCACCACGATAATTTACCAAATTTAAAGGTCGCGGAGGTAAACAAGACACCCGGACGTCCGCTTTAGAGATGCTTGAAATTTTAAACTCTACTTTTAGCATCTCCATAAAAAAGTTTTGAAGCCAAGTACCGTTCTACAGGGAAATACACAATTTGATAACAATCAGCACACACTAATTGCATCAGAAAGTAACATCAAACGTACCACACAATCTTTGAATCAAACTGTTCAACGCTCGATAAACTATGTGTGCTCTGAACGCTCGTGTAACATACTTCTGCCCAAAAAAGAAAAAATGCAGTTTGTGTATTGCAAATATATTGCAAGTTTCATTCTTTTTCCCCTTGAAGATATCCTGCACAAATGAGGAGACAATCAATTCTCTTTTCATAATTTAAGGCAGCATCTACAATATCAAATGTACATACAACCTTCTGGCACGGGAGTGAATTGAAGTGAAATTGCATGTTTATAGGAAGTATATAATATGCTTATAAATAGGAAGTATACTGTGTAAGTGGTATTTTTCGCGCTACATTTATTTTCGAGCTTTTTTGCCGAAAATTAGATAAGCGCGAAAATAAGTGTACCGCGAAAATTAATGTGGATTTGTTGCAAATGGAATTCTATCCTCGGACAATGTTCATATGCGCGAAAATAAAAACGCGCGAAATGGTCCAAATTGGCTGAGCGCGAAAATTACTGAGCGCGGAAATATTGGCATTTACAGTATACTATGCTTTAAAAATGCACATACTGCAAATTTATTTTCAAAGGGCAGATAAATGTTGTTGTTGGCACCTGCACATTTTTGGCATGCCAACTGTTCAATATTTAAAGATGGACAAAAGTATTTTGAATTTTGAATTTTTTCCTAGTACCAACCTGTGTTTCTCTTTCAAAGAGGAATGGTCGAGACTCAACTCTGGATCTGATTTCTTCTAGCTCTTGTTCGTATTCTTCCTGTCGGGATCTCTCTGCTTGCCTGTTGAATGAAATTATGAAAATAATTATCAACTACTGATCAGGCCTTCATTTCTAAAAATAGCAGGAGCTCTGTCAATCACTCTCCTGAGTTTGGTGAGGAGTGTTACGAGGAGCTCTATTTCAAATATTCCTGTGTGAGACAGTGTTTTTGAAATGGTGGTGAGGAGCTCAGTGAAACACTCTCCTGGAATGCTGTTTAGGAGAGCTGTAGGAGCTCAGGAGCTCATGCTCAATTGAGCTCCTCAAATGTGATGGTCTGACTGATGCAGTTTGAAAATGTGTTTATTATACTAAACAACATGTACTAAAAAGAAGTGCAGATCCTCTTAAATATGTAGCCTCATTGTTAAAAATGATTGCACCATTAGGTAGCAGCCTGGGGGGTACTTAGTACAAAAGTGATCACGGGGATGTGCCGCAAACTTGGGTAGCAAAATCAGACTGTCTGGTATACCAATGGGTCCTTTTTCTTTGCAAAATGTGGTATTTTTAAATTTCAAACAAAAATCAAGAAATTGCCCCAAATTAGAGTAAATTTTCTCAAAAATTGGGGAATTTGGTATATGGATGGGTCCCTTTTTCTTGAAAATTGGTATATGAATGGGTAGTACTTCAAATTTTCCAGTGGCACACCCCTACCAAAACCAAACTTGAGTACCCCCCCCCCTGGGGGGGGGGGGGGGGGGGGGAGGGGGGGTAGCAGGATATACATGTGATAATGCAGGGAATCTGTGCAGTACAAACGTAATTGGTATAATAGTAGTTGGATTTAATTTGTGACCGCGTATCAAGAGTCTTGAGCATAGACGCGAACAAGATAACATTGAAAATGTACGCTCGCATTAGAGAGTTGCGTATTTGCTACAGATACGTGTTCAGGAATTAAATCCAACAATAATAGCATTGAACATGTGTTACAGTAATGAAAGAAAGAATTTTAAAAAAAATCTTTCTAGGCTAATTGCCAAGGATAATCCATTCTTTTTGCATATGGCACTAGTTTTAAAAGCACTCTTTTTGAACCTGGTACTCCTTTTACTACTTATTTTAGCACTTGTCTAAACGAAGTGCTTTTAATTTAAATCCACTTCCAAAATGAGTGCCACTTCCAAAATGAGTGCTTCTTAGTTTACAGTGCAAGTTCCCAAGGTACAAGTAGGGGGAGGAGGGAGTTTTCACTGAACTGACACATGAGTGTGAATGTGTGAATATCAGTGGAAAGGAGTCTTTAATAGGTTTTAGTCCCGGGTTTTATACAGCCAATTGCGTTTTTATTTGAGTGACTTATTAAAATGAATCACTGTCAAGTCAAACGCTCATTTTGAAAATGTTACTTGGTTTACTACCAGTACTCATTAATTTTTTCAACAACTCACCGTATCTTCTTATACAGGAGCGCGCCGTTGTTGATTAGTGATGAATCCACAGTTGATATTCAAATAAGCGCGTCACGCACGGCACAGCGTACACGGAGGTGCATTTACGCAGTGCACATAAATCGGCGCACAGTTCATCGCGCGTCGGGAACTTGAGTACGTGCAAGGACTGGCGCTTGGGAACAGTATGAATTGTTTCAGATTCTTCAAAGTATTTTTATTGAGATGAGTATCTGTTAAATTGAAAACATTTAGAATTTAATTCATACGTTTTCAGAAAGATTTTCGTTGTTGAAAGGTATTCAAATATGCTACAGAGTTGTTCATCGCTAATCAACAACTCTGCATCCGATGCGTCTTCGTATTTTTATCACACTCGGGTGGCTAAAGCCACCCTCGCGCGATAAAAAAATACGCAGATGTATGGATGCATCGTTGTTGATTAGCGATGAACAACTCTGTAGCATGTTTGAATACCTAAATCTATTGCTTAAATATTCCAACATAAGTACAAAAACAAGTGTATAAAACCAAAATGAGTGCGAGTTCCAAAAAGAGTGCATTTGACTTTACAGTGAATACAGCAAACTGTCAATACTCACCTGTACTGCCTTAACTTTTTCTGATTGGTCATGGATAAGGTCTCCGATTTATCATTAGCCAGTGCTTTCTGGCCGATCATACTCTGCAGTTTTTTCTCTTTTAGGCGTCGCTGTCGTTCCTTTTCATATTCTTCCTGTTCCCTGTCCAACTTATCCTTAATCGATTGTTCTGTCGCACTCTTCCTCAATTCGGATGCCGCTGTTGTCTTTAACGGAATAGAATCAGTTGATGTGCTCAGAGATCGCCGCAAACTCATCGAGCCTGATTTATTTAACGTTGTTCCGTATCTAGCCTTTTCTTTTCTGCTCTCTTCCTCTAGTCTTATATCTTCCAAAATTTTGTCTTTCTTTGATGGAATGCGAGCTGTACGTAAATTAAAAGGTTGAACTACGGTGGGTTCTTTTGTCTGTTTCTTCTTATAAACGTCTTTTTGAAATTTGCGATAAAGTTCATCATAATCAGGAACATCACCTTTGACCTTTGGGTGAAATTTATGTTCAGCTGTCATGAACGCTTTCTTTTCTCTGCTTTTTTGCATTTTTTGACGCATTTTTCCATCGGTATACTCTTTCCCACGTATCTGCATATTCTGCGGAAGAGAGGAGCTGCGCAACATTTCATCCGCTCGCATCTGAATGCGTATCTTACGATACTCTTCCTCTTCGAGAATTCTTTCGGAAATGGTTGGATCATGAACAGACTTTGGCACTGGCCTTGCTTTGAATTGCTTCTTGGCTTTTGCTCTTGAATCCGGAGTACTCAGAGGCAGCGATCGAGTCCTGTGCCTCTTTTTTTCCTCTTCTCTTTTGGTAAATTTGAAAGGTTTCTGCATTGATTTCAATATCTCTTTGCCAAGTTCTTGATTCGTACGACTTTTTTCCTCCTGCTTTTCCATCAACTCATCATACAACGGTAAATAAGTTGTTGCTGGAGCGGGGTTTGCCTTAAACTGTTTTTGGCATTCTGCTTCTTCAGCTTTCTTCTTTTCTTCCAATTCTCTTTCAATTTCAATTGCTGCCCGGGTCTTTTTCTTTTCTTTATTTGCATCGCGTACCGTCATAGTAAAGGGTTTGGGCACAGTGATTTTTGGGGACCATTCTTGTGATTTTTTACTAGTTGTACTTCTATTACTGCGGATCGATGCTCTTGATTCGCTTCCTGATCGACTTCGTGGTGCATAATCATCAACAGAGAAATGATCCCACATATTTTCTACAACTGCTGCGGGTGAGTCGGCAAAAGCCCTTCCAGTTGTGTTGGTGCTACCTACGAGTGAAAAGAAAGATCCTTTTTAAAATTATAAATGTATGTAACAGATTGAAACCTTGGAGAACACAGCTTCCACTAAATTATAAGCCTTTTAGAAGAATGGCTGTCACAAAAGGAGAGGATGCTATTCCAAATGGGTAAAATTAAGATAACAGGAGAGGACGTACTTTGGTTTGGGTAAAACCCGGGAAACACAAAAGATGTTTAGTCGAGTGTGCAATGTCAGCCATACCTCAATTTTAGGCTTATGGACATCAAATGTAACCCATCCCCTGTTAGTTCTATACATGTAAACAAAATATTAAAAGATGTGTATTATACATTGTAAATGTAACCCATCCCCTGTTGTTCTATACATGTAAACAAAATATTA
>JXSR01S058318.1:11936-13754 GCA_000969725.1 Ophiothrix spiculata | reverse complement strand
AGGTCGTGTGCCACTCTCTTTAATGGCCATTTAAATATTATGTTTGACTTATGGTAATAATAAATTACATTTTCAGGGGCATGTAACAATACTTATATTTAGACGTTGGTAACATTGACGTGTGAAGAAAGGCTACCATAAGTTATATTTAATACATAACGATAAATGTTCAGTTTCAATTACCATCCATTATTTGGTTGTTGGTAGGTTACTTTATCCCCATATATTTCATAGCTCATTTGATTACTATTTCTCAATAGTGGCTGGTTAACATTTTTTTCGCTGCACGTGATTAGTGGCTCCAACCCTGCAATTAACGAGGTCACGCAAAGAATAATCCTGCTCAAATATCATAACATCCTGATATTCCAAAAGAAATCGTCCTATGTGTGTTACTCTTAATCGGGTTCAACGTGTGCAGCATTCTTCAAAGTGTGACCTCGTTTTTGTCCACATATTACATGACACAAAGTGTAACGTAAATTCTAACTGGGGCCATGTTTTGCACTCAGTGTCATCTCTGTTACTCTGTGGTATAGTCTGCGCCAGAGGAGACTTAGAAATGCGCTTCGCTGGGTTAGTAATATAGCTATGGGGGACGAACTGACATTAAGTTATTGTCAACACGACTGCATTTAGCACGTGTAATTCAAATGCATGCCATGGGCCATGCAAATAGTGTGGAACGGTTACCGGGGATATGTCATTTCGACAGTGACTTAAACGTCGTGCTTTCGAAATCTGACTTAATTTTTAGGCAACGTACCATTGAATGACCTACCAGTAAATGAAATCAACATTCCGGCCCCTCAGTATCCCATCCTCACGAGAGCTAAACAGGACTGTGGAAACAGAGTGAAAACAAGTGAGACTGGAATATTCTTAAGAAAATCAAAGTATGTATAAAAAGTAAAGAAAGATGGAATACAAGTTAGGAGTGAAAAAATAATTTCCAAATTACTGTCTTATCCACGATAGCAATTATAAACCCGGCACCTAGTGCGTGTGTCGGTATATACACTGCTAGTTTAATGCTTACAGCAATAATGTATTAGTATTCAGGTCCCAACAGTAATATTAATCTATATATGCCAAGCACTGTTTTTTATCTACGACAGCAATCATAAACCTGGCTCCTGTGTCTGTATAAGCACTAGTCAGCATTAGTTTAATGGCTTATATAGCAATAATATAAGTCCTAATAGTTAAACAAATTAGCAAATGCCAAGCGGTGAAGATATAATTATTAGATGATAACAATCATAATTCTTCTTAGCCGAAAATGTGTCGGTTTATATCAATAATGTGTTGGTAAACCAAATTACAAAAATTAACCTAATCGCATATGCAGTTAGATTCTTTTTTCTTTTTTCAGACCATCTCAGAAAGAAATTATTGTTCTTTCTATGTCATCATTATTCATTATAAGCGTCCTCTTATTGCTTCCGAGTTGCCAGACGAATTGTTGTGTTTGCTATTCGAGTACTCTTGAGAGCCATTTGAGTGTTTTGAATTAAGTTTCCATTGAAAGACGTAATCACTTTATAAATTGTAATAATGTAGTCTGGCATGTTTAGATGTATACAATAAAACAATTTTATTTGAGATTGCACTGTGCTGGCATACTATCATACACTTCCAAGACATCATAGGGTTCCTACACTCTAAAATGAAAAGAGTGAACGGCCGCTCTTTCTTGGAGTGAAGTCAAACGGGGTTTTACTCGAAAAAGTGAAATGTCAATATGTAACTTAGAGTTATACATTAAGTGAAATAAAATTCACCCCAAGAAAGATTGACCGTTCATTCTTTTCAATT
>JXSR01S058318.1:1936-9436 GCA_000969725.1 Ophiothrix spiculata | reverse complement strand
TTTTGGCCAAAGTCGATTTTTTTCGGTCCGGAAATACTTTGTGATGTCATAATTAAGTAACGCCTCCACCGAGTTTCATGATCTTGGTATCAATAGAAAGAGGAGACCCTACCTATACTATATAATAGTAACAAACAATATAACTGTTGGGGGATGGTTACCCTCAGGAAGTCGTGTTGCGAAAAAAGCTCAGGAAGACGAGGGTTAAAGAAGCCGCTGAGAGCTATACTTTACGGTCCAGAAACGGTTAAACGCCCTTTGTCCACTTGACGGTTCGAAGAAAATCCGAAAGACACTTGTGATGAGGATCTGAGAGTGCGAGTTAGCGGCGGAGCAAGCAAATTAGCGAGGTCTGTAGTAGAGTGATCTTTAAAAGTCTACGAATGGGGATATCAATTTTTTTTTCTGACGCTACGAATTCCTTAGACGCAGCGCTAAATGACTTACTGTATATAAAAGTTCATCCTTTGCGCTTATTTTAGTGAACAAAAAAATCGACTCTACCCTATTCAGGGGAGGTTAAAGTGTATCAAATTTTACTTGTGGTCAAGGATATTCAGTGCAGATGAAACTATTAAAAAGATTACATAATGTAAAGGACATGTTTAACCTATATTATCCACACATTTGTGGGCTCTCTCATGCAATTTTGCGCAGTGGTCTTTTGAGTAAAGCATACTATCATTGCATATGCATTTGACACTCTGACGATAGAATTATATATATGCCACACAATACATTCTCGACAATTTATTTCAATGTCATGAATGAAGTGTAGTTTATGAAGGAAATTGCCCACAGTTAGAATGAGGGCAATAGTTGAAAGGTTTTTATTAAATATTGTTATGTCACACAATACATTCTCCACAATTTATTTCAATAGGTTTTTTTGAAATCATTTGTTTACAAAATCGTTAATTTTATTTTTTTTTTTAAATCAGCATAATTAAGTTTTAGTTTCAGTGATTGTTAACTAATTTTAATCTGACGCTGAAAACATACATTCCTTGGTAAAACTATCAATGTATTCAGTCTTTGTGTAATCAATTTTTTTTTGCTATCTGCTTGAGTTTTTGTAATCTTTTGCAATGATACCTCAGTTCAACCTACCCTAGATCATTACTTTTATCGTTCAGTCAACCTGTGATGATTGTTTAAATTCATCTCATACAAATAACAAATTTTGACCGCCTTATATCTTCGACAATTTGATCTTTAGAAGTAGCAATGGCTTATTCTTTGTTTAGAGGTAAAGTTACATTATACTACTTGGGTGAAAACTTTGTTTGGTAAACAAACCCATTTCTATTATTAACTATAAAAAAAGATTGCAAAAAATGAATTTACAGTAATCGTTGGTAATTGATTGACAGAATCGTGAATTTGCTTTAAATATGAATATATAAACCACACCATTTGCTTACATTCAGATTTTACAAAAAGCTGAGCTACGAATTCGTTTACGACGGGCTTGAACTATGTTGTGTTTGTCATAAAGATACAATACCTTTACAACAGATTTGACAAGGTACAAAAGAGGTCCACAAAAAGTCCCTAAATACCCACCAAAAGAACACACAAAGCACCAAAATACGTAAATGTAGGTCGCTTTTTAATAAAATACTGCTCAAAATGCTTGCAAAAGTGCTACTCCGCCCTTTTATTTTTGCTTGTCACTTTGTCAAAACCACTAAAATCAGTTTAGGGTTGACCAAAATGAACATTTTTCCTCAAAAAGGTCAAATTTTTGAAAATCCGCACCACCCTGGAAAAAATCCTGGCTACGGGCTTGAGGTTATGTCACGAATGAAATGTATTTTATACAAAGGATATTGCTCACTATTCACCGGTAGAACGACAGCATTTTTTTTTTCATTTAGAAGTAAACCTTTTCAAGCATTATTAGAGTATCACATATTTTATTTTAAAGGAGCCCTGTCCGATTGGGTCAGCATTATTTCAAACTTTCTGAGATTTTGGTACCAAAATATTCATCATATTTTTCTCATTACCCATGTAAAATTTTATGGATGAAACGTGTCACGTTTCGGAGACACGTGTAAGTGAAAAACAGTACACTGAGTACAGTATAGGCAAGTGGAAAATACAAAATTGCTCATAAAATCAAAACGGTTATTCTGATTTAACTGAAATTTGAAATTGAAACATCTTAATAAAGTGGTGATCTTTCTTATTACAGAGAAAACTAAATTTTGAAAATTCGAACCATGTACCTTCAAAAGACATTCAATAAAGACTTGAATTCCCAATTTATGCCGTTGAAGATGGCATCCATTTGGTTATATGTTACATAATAGCTAAAATGATGGTGCCGCATCTTTACTTTATAATTAACTTATTTATAATAAACCGAAAATAATGAATTAAACAACAAAAACAAAAAATATTTCTCACTATATTAGACGGCCAAACTTTAGGAATCGTTCAGAGAGTATGTATATACATGTATGTAATTAAATTACGAAATTTACCTTCCGTATCATTTCCACCTAAGTTTATATAAAATCTTTCCTTGTGACTTTTCATGTGAGCAAGTTCATTCCAAACCACTAAAGCCTGTTTGATTGACATAATTCGTGACATATCGGGTGGTTTGAATGTCATGGTACTGACAAGATGATACAAAATGTATTTAACCTAGTTAATGCAAAATACGTAAAAAAGCACATTATTATATTCATATGCAGAGAAAGTTGCAAATCACTAGTCAAATACGTTTACTTTTGGTGCAGAGCGCCGGTTTGTACCATTCAGCGTAAAGTTACATTTTACAAAAAAAAAATAGAATGAAAAGAAAGTACGGTATGTTTGATTGACACAGTTCGCGACATTAATATGTCATCCAACATGCTGTTAAAGCGCAAAATTGCACAGTGTAATAATTCCAGAAAAAAGACATGTTCATTTTTGAGATAAGATAGGAATTATGAAGAGCCGGTAACAATACCTTAATTACTCTAGTATGACTCTAATTGATTTTCCTTGTAATACGTACCTGACAGGCTGTTCTACCATAATTATTGAAATAAGATATTTGTATATTTAGAAAATTTAGTCAATTTTTGGTACAAAATTGGGGGATAACGGATTTGAGTCTTTAGAGATGTATTATTGTTCTGTATGGCCTTAAAATATTACACTTTAAACACGTGACACGTGTTCTACTATGTTTTTATTTTTATTCTGAAGAAAGAAAAATGTAAATTTTTCGATTACAACCGTTTACATTTATGTATTCATAACACTTTTCTCCCATATTTTTGTGAAGTGGAAGTAGTAATTTTAGAAAACATGGTAGAACATGTGTCACGTGTTAAAAAAGCGTAACATTTTACGTGCTCTTTTGAATTTGCAGTTTTTATCTAATTTCGTCTGTCGGGATGTCAATGTGATGTTATTAAAATGAGTGTGGATCGTATCAGATCTGGAAAAAAAAAAGAAAAAGGGCTCTGAGAATTACTATAGTTTTATATAGTTCTAGTGCGCAAACTATTTTTCAGTAGTGCTGCCATTCAATAAAAAACTTATCTTTGCTATGCACTAAATACTTTTGGCAAAGGGTTATGGTCGTGTCTGATATAGATTCTCCATCTTCTATGTAACTTTATATAGTTTTCAGTGAACAATTTTGAACAAAATGAACCGACCACAGTGTCACAGTGAAAAGAGTATTAGTATTGTACTTATAATCGAAAGATTGTGGGTTCACGTCTTGGCCCGGTTACCTCGATGTTGAGGCCTTAAGCAACATTCGTTACGACAATGTTGAATACTTAAGCAAGATACGTTATAACAGTGTTGAGTCCTTTAGCAAGATACGTTATAACAGTGTTACGTCCTTAGATAAGGTACGTTATAACAGTATTGAGTCCTTAGAAGCAAGATACGTTATAACAGTGTTGAGTCCTTAAACAAGATACATTATAACAGTGTTGAACCCTTAAGCAAGATACGTTATAACAGTGTTGAGTCCTTAAGCTAGATACGTTATTACAGTGTTACGTCCTTAAACAAGGTACGTTATAACAGTGTTGAGTCCTTATAAGCAAGATAGGTTATAAAAGTGTTGAGTCCTTAAGCAAGATACGTTATAACAGTGTCGAGTCCTAAGCAATATACGTTATAGACTCATAACAGTGTTGAGTCCTTAAGCGACATACGTTATAACAGTGTTGAGTCCTTAAGCAAGAAACGTTATAACAGTGTTGAGTTCTTCAGCAAGATACGTTATAACAGTGTTGAGTCCTTAAGCAAGATACGTTGAACAGTGTTGAGTCCTTAAGCAAGATACGTTAGATACGTTGTAACAGTGTTGAGTCCTCAAGCAAGATACGTTATAACAGTGTTGTTAAGCAAGATACGTTATAACAGTGTTGAGTCGTTAGGCAAGGTACGTTATAACAGTGTTGAGTCCTTAAGCAAGATACGTTATTACAGTGTTGAGTCCTTAAGCAAGATACGTTATAACAGTGTTGAGAACTTAAGCAAGATACCTTATAACATTGTTGAGTCCTTAAGCAAGATACCTTACAACAGTGTTGAGTCCTTAAGCAAGATACGTTATAACAGTGTTGAGTCCTTAAGCAAGATACGTTATAACCATAGATTTACAGGGGAGATACAAGGCATACCGCCATTTTTATTCCGGTATGGAGACAAAATTGTTTTTTTTTGGTTTTTTGCTGATAGCTTGCCGATGATGCATCGCACCTTGTCTTAATGCGCGCATGTTGAAACACGCACATACGCTTCGCGTACAGGTTGGTGTATCATTCACGTAAATTATTATTTGCGCAGGTGTCTAGCGTAACCAAGTCTCGGCACTCGGAATTTATTTTGGCGGGAGCCGAATGGACCCGAATACCCCCAATTTGAGCTCCATGGCTGACGACGCCATTGCACAGGCTGGTATACAAAGCCTAGTATCTTCCCTCTAAATCCAAGGTTATAACAGTGTTGAGTACTTAAGCAAGATACGTTTATAACAGTGTTGAGTCCTCAAGCAAGATACGTTATAACAGTGTTGAGTCCTTAAGCAAGACACGTTAGATACATTGTAACAGTGATGAATTCTCAAGCAAGATACGTTATAACAGTTTTGAGTCCTTAAGCAAGATACCTTATAACCAAGGAAGTTTTATAGGGGAACAGGTTTTCTCTGCCATTTTGATTTCACCGCCGTGTAAATCCTATGGGACGGCAGCCATCTTGGATTGTCGCCCATGGAGGTCCATGAGTTATTGTACCTCCGGCATTTTACGGCTCCGCGTGCCACACTTCGAGGGTCTTCGCAACGAATTAGCGGGAAAATTGGCGTACTTTGATCAGAGCAAGTCGCAATACACGCTACTTGAAACGCAGACACGGTTTGTGCGTGAAACAAAATTCACACGCTGTTTATGTGTCAAGTGAAGATTTACGCGATCTTCCTGGATATCGGGCCAAAATCCGAATATATCCGGAGGTACAATAACTCTGCTCCATGGGCGACACAAGATGGCGGAGAAAACTGGTTCCCCTATATAACTTCCTTGGTTATAACAGTGTTGAGTCGTTAAGCAAGGTACGTTATAACAGTGTTGAGTCCTTAAGCAAGATACGTTAAAATAGTGTTGAGTCCTTAAGCAAGATTCGTTATAACCATAGATTTACAAGGGAGATACAAGGCACGCCGCCATTTTTATTCCGGCATGGAGACAAAATTGGGGGTATTCGGGTTTTTGCCGATAGCTTGTCGATGATGCATCGTACTTTGTCATAATGCGCGAATATTGAAACACGCACCAACGCTTTGCGTGCAGGTTTGCGTATCATTCGCGTAAAGTATTATTTACGCAGGTTGTCTCTACGCGTAACCAAGTCTCAGCACTCGGGGTTGATTTTGTCGGGAACCGAGTGGACCCGAATACCCCCAATTTGAGCTCCATGGCTGACGACGCCATTACACGGGCTGGTATACAAAGCCTGGTTATAACAGTGTTGAGTCCTTAAGCAAGATACGTTATAACAGTGTTGAGTCCTTAAACAAGGTACGTTATAACAATGTTGAGTCCTTAAGCAGGATACGTTATAACAGTGTTGAGTCCTTAAGCAAGATACGTTATAACAGTGTTGAGTCCTTAAGCAAGATACGTTATAACAGTGTTGAGTCCTTAAGCAAGATACGTTATAACAGTGTTATGCACTTAAGCAAGATACGTTATAACATTGTTGAGTCCTTAAGCAAGATACGCTATAACAGTGTTGAGTCCTTAAGCAAGATACATTATAACACTGTTGAGTCCTTAAGCAAGATACGCTATAACATTGTTGAGTCCTTAAGCAAGATACACTATATATATCAATCATCTGAGAACTGGTATGTGAAAAGTATAATTTAAACCTTGGTCCAAGTCATGGTCTGGTCACGCCAGTGTCGAATCATTAGAGCAGAATACGTTACCAACCATGGTAAGATGGTGCTTCTTTGGCTTTTAAAGTAGAACTGGGACTTGCTTGTGGCAGCATATGCCAATATTGTGTAGTCTGGCATTATGAAATGGGAATGGGCATTACGTCCATTAGCAAACAAATTTCGTGTCGGGTCAGCAGAGCAGGAGATTCTTGATTTCACGATGAAATAGTTTGACACGCAGACGTCGTTTTGACATTTTCTACACCTAGAAAAATGTGATTTTGCGACCCATCAATATAAAGTCATTACCATTAATTAAACCCAATTTTGTTCAAATTTCCAAAACACCCAATGTTCAATTAAAACTAATTGACTTGTGACAAAACCCATAAACTGACCAATCAATATGAGTTTTGCCTAAAAGTGAAATATTCCCGATACTCATTACTCATTGCACACGCCTGCTGTATATCAACATCATAATTATGAGAATCTCCCGTGCTTCGTGTTCGATTTTACCTTTTCAGTCAAAATGGCATGTAGTCTCAAGTGTGTTTATTGTTGACAAAATATCCACATAGGTATTGTTTGACAATGCTAAATTTGTATCGTGGTTAATATTTGAGTGCTATAAGAGCAAAGTCCTAAGAGAATACAAATCAAACATAAAGCTCTTAGCTTGATAGGGGAACAGAGCTCAAAAGCGGAACTTGTTTAGTCAGAAAACAAAATCATAAGTACTTGAAGATGGAAAAAGATGCAAGTGGACAGCATTTTTGTAATTTGAAAAAACGCTCAATAAGTTTTCTTCTAGTATTATATTAGAAACTACACCATCATGCTAGATTTAACTTGAAGATCAAAATAATATCTTAATTTTGTAGGCAACAATATATTCCTACATTTATTACAGAGTATAGACTACAACGAAAACGGTAATTAGTCAAAAAACATGTCTTATTTGACTAATTAAAATTAGTCATGCAGAGTGATTTTTTTATAATTCATGAAAAAATAATGTAATTGTCTTTGAAATGTTGAAAAACAATGTTTGATGTTTAAAAATAGTTTCCATCTCTAAATAT
>JXSR01S058302.1:48145-59181 GCA_000969725.1 Ophiothrix spiculata | reverse complement strand
TTTTCACCGACACATATCCTGCGTAACCAAACTGAATGTACCCCCTTTTCCAAGACACACTGGGATTTAACAAACGTTGATCATGTTGATAGACCGATTTATTTCATTGGATGTTTACCAGTGATTTTTAATTACTAAACCAATTGAATATAACGTTATATATTTAGACTCCATCGCAGTTCAGTGATTTTCAGGCGACTACAGGAATTTATAGAAGAATGTTATTTCTTTTTAAAAATTACATGAATTTTCGTTCATTTAAAAAACAACAACTTGATACGATAAAAAGGACATATTTGAATAAGTCTTTCTGAACCATAGTTTTATCACAACTCTGGCAGAATTAATTTATAATTACAATATTAATTCTGCAGAAGACTTAGGATCGGTCGTCTGTAATAGCGCTCGATGCTTAGGCATCGAGCGAATTAGGCATCGAGCGAAAAAGGGGTTATTCGGTGTAGGTTCTCGAAAAATCAGGGCAATGGATGAGAGCCACCAGGCCCGTAGCCAGGATTTTTTCAAGGGGGTGCGGATTTTCAAAAAGTTGACCTTTCGGAGGAAAAATTTTCGTTTTGGTCGACCAAAAACCAATTTTAGTGAAAAAAAAAAAAAAAGGTTTTCAGTAGTTTTTCAAGTATTTTGTCTAGTATTTCATTAAGAAACGACCTACATTTACGTGTTGTGGTGCTTTAGGTGTTCTTTTGGTGGACATTTAGGGATTTTTTGTGGACCTTTTTTGTACATTGTCAAATTTGGGGGGTGGGCGTGCGACGCCCTCACCGCACCCCCCTGGCTACGGGCTTGAGAGCCACCATAAGAAAGGTTGACTTTCAAAATAATAGGGGGTCATTGGGTGAGCAAAAAAAGGGTGTCTATCGACAGGAGCATGACGCGTGCCAATATATGGGAGTGGAGTGTGCTCCCCCCCCACCCCCCGGGTAGTCACAGATCATAAAAGTAACTATTATCATTGATTATAGTCAGAATCTGATGACGAAACCATAAATGTGGCACTTTTATGTATCGAGTGTTGATAATTATATAGCTTTTCTGTCATCAAGTGCAAGGACATCACGATCTTATGCTCACTACGGGGTTTATCCTCTTTGACCCTTTATCATGTTTATCGGATATACTTGCAGTTATAAAATGGTGAGCATTGTAGCCCCTTACCCTAACTTTCAGTTACTGACGCAAGTTTCATCCCAAAATCCTAACCAGGGTCCTTACTTAAAGCAATACTATAAAGTATTAAAAATGAAGCGCCCCCTGTCACCCAAGACTTTTGATTTTTTTTTGCTTATTGGGTTTGTTTTTGGTAAATATGAACACCCTCCAAATGATTTGGCTCAAAGATGCTTACTTTTTCTGTTATGGACATTTGTTGAATTAAATTCGGGATCCCGAATTTAATTCCATATGTATTAGTATTGGAAAGCATGCATGTGCTTTTTATCCATTTTTTGTTGACAAAACATTTTTTCTCACAAAATACACTTCAAAACGCTTTTAGATAGTCACATTCCTCCATTTTATGCTGTTTTTACTATAAACCATTTTTTATCAAAATCTTATAGTATTGCTTTAACATATAACAAAATTAAAACAACGCGAGAATGAGAGATTCTATAATAATTTTAGCTGAAATTCTCTAAATTTCCCATTTTTTCGCGTAATACGCGCGCGTGCATTGCAAAAATTAATACGCCTAATTTTGTTTGAATCATGTCACTTGCTCCTTCCCTTGACCGTAGACGGAAGCTACGCCACTGATTTTTAGCCAACTTGTAGGGGGTCCAATATTAACTTTATCGAAAGTATGTCAACATGGGTATCAAATGAAAGGAAATCACCCCAAAAATTCAAATATCACAATTAAAATCCCCAGATACAAAGCGTATGAGATTTACTGCAGAAAATGTAAGTTTGAGCTACGTTTTTAGCCGTTTATGGAGGCATTTTCTTGGCTATTTTCAGGTGCTTTGTAAAACCATGGGGCTATAAAACCAAGGGATCAAATGAATTCAATTTTTCCATATTTATTGATAGTCAAGCTCCTATAGTCAACACATTTAACCTTGAATAAAGTCTTTACAGATGTACCACTCCATGGGCCTGTTAAAATCACACAAAGTGCCGTCAAGCACATTTATTAGCCATATTTAACATGTTTAAGAGTTTTAATCCTGCTTTTAACACCCCATAAAATATTAATTAGACAAATAAAAAGGATTTTAGGCCATATTCTGATTCTACACTTTAAGTTTTAAATTGAAATACGAAATAGAAGGTTTTGATCCCTCTAGCGTCAAAGTTGTCACCCCGTGCATTCCTCACAGATTGCATAGTGTGCGCCAATCATGCCAATATCATATATAGTTTGACTATTTTAATCCCATTTTCAGTTCATGAAAAAAATATTAAAACATTAAGAATACAACAACACCTCTATAGTCTAAGAAGCATACTCCTTGAAAGAAAACAGTTTGAAAATGTTTAATACTTATTCCAGTATACATGTATACGGAATTTTACCCATGTCAGCTGTTTTTGCACAAATTTGAACAATTTCTTGGCTGTTGAGCTGGTCTGTAAAATTAAAAGGGTCATCTGAATTCCACTTTTTTGACATAAGTTGATATCCAAACACATTTTCAACACATTTTAAGTTAAATTAAGCATTAAATGTATAGATTTGCCCCAGTTATTGGCCTATGAAAATCATGAAACTTTGCTCTGAAACACGAGAATTGGTCATACTTGACCCCCCCCTCCTGAATCCAAATAGGATCTACATGTAGGACCTTTTTTTAAGATATCTTTACTCTGCAAATTTAAAAACAAAAAAGGTTTAACCCCTTCAATTAAAAGTTTGCCTTTTCCCGTTATAGTATTTTTAAGCCTCGTTTTCGCGTTTTCAGCCATTTCTGCTCAATTTCAGGCATTTTTTTTTTCACGGACCCATTTTCAGGGGGTCTATTTAATCAAGGGGATATGTAAATGTCAATTTCAAGTCATAAGTTAATAGTTTGGCACTCCTTTAGCACATTTAAACTTCAATAAAGTATTTAATATAAGTATTTACCACACTATTGGCGTAAGAAAATCATGAAATGTGGCGTCTACCTGTCTTACGCACCCTTTTCGGCTATTTTAGACCCCCTACAAAATCTCAATTGGACCTATGAGGTGGAATTTTTGTTCAGATTTCTATTCTACAGCTATAGCGTTGACAAAACATATTTCAAAATGCTCTATAAATCAACACAAATTTGAAGTTATCCTCTCTAAAATGGCTTCTCATTCGCTGATTCGGGACAAAGTCCATGAAAGTTTGAAGTGCATAACTTTGCAATGCAAGATTAGTGAATTTGATTTTTTCCTTCTCACAGTCTCTTAGTCAACCAAAAGGCGGCAAAAAGGGAACCTGTAAACAAAATTTCAGCAAAATCCATGAAGTTTGGCAAAATGGCGTCACACGAGTGTTTAAACATGTTAAATGAAGCTTTTATGGTTAATTACATTAATATTAAAACCGTAAGTTCACTTTTAACTCTTGAAAAAAAATTATACATGACAATATCTATATCTTTCTACTGATGCCAAATTTAACACATGAAACCAATTAATAAAACTGTATACCTAACTTTTAAAAACAGTTTTGGTTTTCCTATACCTTGCCATCATCATCATCATCCTTCGACTTCCGTCGAGATCCATGACACACATCTTTGCCAACAAAATATATTTATCACACATTGCACTTCCAAGTTCATTGAAGTTCAAGCCAGTATCTCTACATATGGTATCAGGGTACGTTAAAGGTCTACAGCCTCTGTTTGGACATGGCAATCTCCAAAGAAGGATGTCCGATATGATTTGGTCCTTGGCTCGAAAGCAGTGACCAGCAAACTGGTCTCTCCTTTGTGCCACGGTTGTCGAGATAGGGGGTATATCACCATAAATCTGATGCTTTGTTGGATGTTGTTTCCAGGACAGATTTTGGACACGCATTAGTAGCCTGGTGTAGGTGCCATCTAAGCGGTCTTGAAGCCCTTTCTTCAAAGTCCATGTTTCTGCGCCGTACAGTAAGATGCTTTCAACACAGGCCCTGAAGAAGTCAATCTTGGTTGCCCTGGTAATATCAGACTTCCATATGACATCAAGCTTGTTACAGGCAATCCATACTTGTCCCTTTCTTGTCAAGAAGTCCTTTTTGCTATATCAAATACATATGACCCAAGGTATTTAAAATCATCTACTTCCTTGATGGCAGTTCCATTCATTGAGTGGATAGGAGGATGATCAGAAGGTTCATTGAGGATTAGGCATTCCGTCTTCTTTGCATTGAGTATTAGTCCTACCCTAGCCGCCGATTCTTCAAATGCAATCAGATCAGCAGATCTTGAGCAGATGATATAAGTTCTGCAGTCAGTGCGACATCGTCTGCATAGTCTAAGTCTGTCAAATACTTTTGACTTTGACGTCCAGATCTTCTGCCAATTGTGAGGCCCATGGTGTCAGCTGACTGGCGCAATACATAGTCGACCACAATAACAAAAAGGAAAGGAGCAAGAGTTTCCCCTTGAAGAATTCCTGCTGTTGTAATAAATTCCTCAGTTGGACCATCCATGCTCTGCACAAAACTTGTTTGGTTGTCATACATTGTAGCAATGGCACTCACAATCTCCTCAGGGATACCATTAAGTAAAATATGCATCATCGCCTTCCGATTAACACTATCAAAGGCCTTTGAGAAGTCTACAAAGACTATGGATGCGCTTCTCTTTGAGATTCTCAATTCTTCGATGATTCTTCTTAGAGCAAGAATCTGTGGTAGGGTAGATCTATTCCTACGAAATCCATTTTGGTTCCTACGAAGAATGGGATCAATGTATGGTGTTATACGATTGAGAAGAAGCGAGTTGTAGACTTTCCCCGCAATTGCAGATAGACAGATGCCTCTGTAGTTTCCGGGCTGCTGCAGATCACCTTTCTTTGGAAGTGGTATGATGCATGATGGTGGAGAATGCCTTTGGTTTGTTACCTACAAGAGTTTCATTGCAGAATTCTAGAAGTTGCTCTTGGAAAAGCTCATGCTTCCATATGAAAGCTGGGATGTTGTCAGGTCCTGGTGTTTTTGAACTGCTGAGCTTTTTGACAACCTTCTGAAGTTCTTCATGAGTAAATGGGCTGGTAGATATTGGCAGCTGGTCAGAAACTCTCAGGTTGTAGAAAGAAGAAGACAGGTTTACAGGTTGTTGGTCAGTGTTTCCAAGAAGCCCTTTGAAGTGACTATACCTGGTCTCAAGACGCTCTCCTGGAGTTGCACCTTTGATCTTGATAATAGGTGATGATTTTTTTTTTTACTGGTAAGTTCTCTCAGGATTTGCCATGCTTCGTTGTGTCGCCTGGATATGTGTGCTTGTTGAAGATAACTTGTCTGGGTCTTAATGTAATCTTCAAGCTCTTTCGCATAAGTGTCATCAAGAGCTCCTTTGGCTTCTTCAACCCTGGCTTTAGACCCTCTGGTATGGCGGATATTGTGTGCTTCAGAGGCTTTCTTCAAATGGTCCCTTGCATTTGACACTGCCGCACTGTTTGATATGAGATGGGACTTCTGCTTCTTTCTTGGCAGACTTTCGAGTGCTATTTCTCTGGTCGCAGATGCTAAGAGATCGTATTTAGCACTGATATTATTTGGGTCCTCCATCTCATCAATTAATGAGGAGAACTTTTTGTGAACAGAGAGTGTGTATTCCTCACATAGCTTGGTGTCTGCTACAACCTTTCTACAGTCCACCTGTTTCATGGGATCTTTCCTTGGAACTTTGCTTTGCCTGTAGCTGATCTGGCAATTGCATGTCTCAATTCGGTGGTCAGATCCAACACTTCCAAATGATGAATAAGCTCTGCAGTTCTTAATGCTATTCTGCCATTTCCTTTTTACTAGGACATAGTCAAGCTGTGCTCGGTGTCCGGAGGGATACATGTACGTGTGTCCACAGCCTACCTGGACGATGTTGGAATTTGATGTTGGCAGCAAGAAGACTATGTTGCTCCAGAAATTCCACAAGGTGTTTACCATTTTTGTTGCCATACAAACTCAAATTTGAACCCCCCTGTAAAATGAGCTGTGTGTATTTTAAGTGTGGTCACGTCACCCTTTCAGGGGATGTTCTGGAGGGGTTCAGGTATTCAAAAAACACTATCACACAAGAATAGCAAAAAATGATTTTTTTTTTCACCCAAAGTGTCCGATTGCTCCCTGGTTATATACATTACCAGTCCTTCATAATCTAATACATTAAGATTTACACTTCATGATCTGATATTAAATTTCTCTTAAGGTGGCATTAAAGTCAAAATGAAGTTGCTCTGACTGAGATAAAAGATAGGTCTGTTTCTAACTTCCAGAAACATCGTTTCGATCTGCCAGACCTGACCACCACTGTCTGAAATTTTAACAGCTTTGTCGCCACCACTAATTTTATCAAGTCTGTCTTATTTAAGTGATGTCGCTATTCAATTATCTAAACTGGTACTCCTTAGGGCAGGCGGTGGCAAAACAAATTATGTCATGTTCCTTCATGCTTGTGCCAATAAAAAACGCAAGATTGGAACTTGAAACAAAAATACTCAAAATATAAGCGAGCGCCTTTTTCATCTATTCGCTATTGATATTAAAATAGAGCTTTATCCCTTCATTATGCTTTTTATTTCATCCAATTTTGACATTCCTGTCCGAAGATACAGCACAATGAAAATGGAGCACAAATTTCAATCTGGACCGATTTGCGAAAATCAGATGAAGTCTGTTAAGGGTGATTGATATGCAACCTAGAAAAGAGCACCTTTAAACTGATTTAAAGGGGCAATTCATGATCCACTTTTCATCCTCAAGGTCACATCTATCAAAATTGAGTTTTTTAGCTAGTAAGAATCCTTGACTGGTATATGTTACGATCCCTAAACCATTCTTTCAAACGTGCTTGCATTTTTTAGAAAAGTGCGAAAATGTGTCATTTTCTAATTATTGTCGGGGCCCCGACAGTAATTAACACAGCAGTCTATGGAGATTTCCAAAACACTAAAAAGCTTGTAACGTTTAAACGAATTGTCAGAATTATAAATGTTCAACATACATTTATGTTGTGCTCTTCTTTTTATTTAGCTAGAAAAGAGGCAATGTTGTTGTCACGTTAAAATCATGAATTGCACCTTTAATCCATTTTACAATTTGTGTAGGCTTAAATTTAAAAAGTATTGTTCATTAATTACTTTCATTGAAAATCAAACAGGTGATCAATTTGAAGAAAGAATTATTATCAATAATGAAATACTTTTAGTTGTGCTACTTCAGTCAGCATCTTTAAAACTAAAAAGTCAAGGGCTTTCGCATCAAGTTATAATTGTAAAACCAAAATAAATTATTAAAAAGACTCAGAGACAGTACTGAGTTGCAATTGTAACATTGACAAAAGAAATAACACTTCGTATCAAAATAAACTTGAAAATTAGGGGTTACATCACCACTGAGTCACATGTCATACCAGGCCCGTAGCCAGGATTTTTTCGAGGGGGTGCGGATTTTCAAAAAGTGGACCAAGGGAGTGGGGGGACATTTTCGTTTTGATCGACCCTAAACTAATTTTAGTGGTTTTGACAAAAGTGACAAGCAATAAAAAAAAAGGTTTTCAGTAGTTTTCAAAGCATTTTGTGTAGCATTTTATAAAGAAACGACCTACATTTCCAGGTTTTGGTGCTTTAGGTGTTCTTTTGGTGGACATTTAGGGAATTTTTGTGGACCTTTTTTGTAGGTTGTCAATTTTTTTTTTTTTTTTGGGGGGGGGTGCGACGCCCCCACCGCACCCCCCCCACCCCTGGCTACGGACTTGTGTCATACATTCAGAAGTGGAATTTATGACATTCCGGAAAAGGCTTTGAACATGGCATTATTTAAAGATAAAAACAAAAACTGTTATTTCTTACAATTGCAAAAGTTTTTTTGACTATTTTTCGCTTGATTAGACATTTTTAATTGGCTTTTGGCATAACACCAAACACAAATACAATTATAGGGCCTATAGTAAATGATCTGGAAATGAAGCTACTTTGGTTTAAATGCCCCCGTTATGCAATGCAACTTATACATTTATGGTATTGAGACCCGGTATTGAGATCATGAAATCGGTCCACAATTAAAAAGGGCTTCACAGAACCAAAGGTCCAAATTTCACAAAATAAAAAGTTGAATGAAGATGAGATTACTTACAATAAAATTTGATAATTCTTTTTATTACTTATAGCCTAATTCTTTCAGAAAAGAATCGTACAAAATCTTAGGCTTTATTGGCACACACTGTATAATGTCAAAGGACGCAGACAAGCGGGTTGATATAGGCCCTTATATCTATTTACTAACTAAATAAATTTATTAATCAATCAAATAAAATAGATAAAATAAATATAAATAAAAAAAAAATTAGTTAAACTTTTTTGAAGATAGAAAGAAAGACAGGCAGAGAGAAATTTAAAAGAATTAACAATTGAAGAAATTTAAGAAGGAATAAATCAACGAATATATTGCATTACCTTTGGCCTAACTAATTCAGGAAAAATAAACAAGAAAATAGGCCTGAATGTACATGTAAACATGGTGATTAAATAGGCCCTATCATTTTTATCATCATTTCATAGGAGCTCATTGGGCCTACATGTACTTGAACACAAAAATAAAGTCCAGGGAAAGTTGATTATCCAGGATTACGTCATGAAATCAAGAGATGGCGCTGTTGCATTTCCAATCACGTATGCAAATTAAATGGGTCAACATCCCTTCCGAAAGATCTTTGCAAGAGTGAAAGGATTACATATTCACGAAATTTACGCCTGAAAATACCTGCAAGGAATCATTACATCTTATTTATTTCTCTACATATTGAAAGTTAAATATTTCTAGCACGGAAGGAGATCAAAACTAAGGAAATATGAAACGTACCAGAGGAGAAAATGTGTGTTTTTGTACGGAGTTCATGTCTTTGTGTTGACCCAGCTGATCCAAAATGGCGACTGTTTGATGTCAAAAATTTCCCAGGCAACACAATATTGCAGCATCAAAAACAACCTTAGAATTGCAAATTAGCAAAGATGGAAGAATCACTGTGTCATTGCTGTTATAAAGCAATGTTTCCAGAATCTCACAAATTGAAATTGGACAGGTTTCAGCGTACAGAATTATGGAAAAGTGGACGTTTAAGATTGGGTCGAATTGGACAGGTATTTTCTTCGCCAGGTCAAGTGTGTATCTTATTACTGTTGGTACTTGGGATTTTCCCATCGAATTGTCATGGTTCTTGTTCTGACCTTGGGAGGTCTGTGTTAACTGATTTACAAGGAACAATAACAGATGGTGTAGGCAAATATCCTGAAGATGAACATTGTGAATGGTTGATAGTTGGTAGGTATCTAGCTCGAGTCAAGAGTCAATGTAATGACGTAGCGTTCAATGCGCTGCGTCTCTTGGAATCATTAAATTTCCTACAAATCAAATCTGCAGGGTGCGCAAGATGAGAGTGTGTGCATCGATAATGAAAATGCGTGGCGTGTATCTTGATTGGTTGCTTGACGCGGCGATTACATGAAAAGAATTTAGTCTTTCGTACAATGTACTGCGCGAGGTGAGACGCTTATAATTTACGCAATTGTTGCGTTCAAAATTTCATGATTTGTAGGAAATTTAATGACTTCAACAGCGGATTAATTAATCACTCAATATTGCCAGAAAAAAATGATCTGTCGTCAGAAATTCTCGTGATTTTTATATTATTAATATTATTTGTTAATTATGTTATTATTCTTATTTTTTTGATAAATTGTTCTGGGGGTTCAACCTTTTTTTCTGGGAACGGCGCGGATTACTGCGGATTTCGAATCTCTGATCAATACTTCAGCCAGGCATTCCTTCATTTTCTTTCTTATTACTAGCGAAAAGGAAATACACATGTAAATGTGAAATGATTGAGGTGTTTGTCGTCTTGTTTTGGATTGATTTCCACACATCTCACATGATTTTGGAATCAAAATATTTTGAAAATTGGCTAGAATCAATCAATATTTCAAGAGCCATCATTTTCTCCATTGAGTTGAATGGATCAGTCGAGTCAGCAATTGTTTTCACCACGAAAAATATATTGGACAAAGGTCCCGGATGTAAACAAGACGCCCGGATGTTTTTACTTGCTCGAGAAACACAAGCCAAAAAAACTTTGTTTTTGGCTTGATGCATACTGTGTAGTACATAAGAGGCCATTTGTCCATAAATTGAGAAATACAAACGGTACTTGAACAAACAGAAATGTTTTATTACATATTAATGAAAGGAATCTTTTTGAATTAAATTCATGAAAATTGCACTGTTCTGAATCTGATCAGAGAAATCAAACGGAATGTTTTGTTTGTTTAACATAGCAACCGTTTGTAAACATATCTTCAAACATCATTTTTGTGTGACGAGCGTGATCGGTTAAGGGTTAACATTGAGGTGAAATTTTTTTTTACAGATTTTTCTATCAGCATTGCTTTCAAATTGATCATTGATATTTCAGGTTTCATAGAATTTAGTTTCATGAAGATTGACGATTCCAAAAATACTGGAATAGACCATTTTATTCACGGGGGTGCTGTTAACTCTCATCACGGACGGACATTTTTACTCAAATTCAATTTACCCTAGTTTTATTGTTTTCAAAGTTACTCTAATTTGGTTTTGATATTCTTGTACCCTGAACATTAGTCTATCAACAAACATAAATTAATAGAAAAAAAATATTGAGAAGTAAATTTGTTTGGCAGGTGTTAACATTTCTATGTCAAAATGTCCGTCCGTGACGAAAAAAAAGTTCATAAGTTTTTTTATTCTTTATCAGAATAGAACTAAAAAATAATAATGTGTGGAGGTATCTCACTAGCCACTGTACATCAGTTTATTGTAATAAAACTATGATCCATATATTTTATCCACATTATAAACT
>JXSR01S058293.1:0-11693 GCA_000969725.1 Ophiothrix spiculata | reverse complement strand
TGTAGATTCACTGGATGGGCCCAACTCTCATTAATGAGATAGGCATACCCCGTTTTCTTAGATATTATTTTATACGTTTAACACGTCAAACATGGTGCTAAATAAGGTTGTTTAGAGTGGTTTACCAATAAAATATTGAAAAAGAAATTGAAAAGTCCCTCTTCCTTCTTAATAAAAAAGGACAACAAACATGAGACTTATTTCACGTGGCCTTATGAAATGAATGGGTTTTTTTATTCTTTCATTTAATTTTTCCATATGTATTGACTTTTGCTTTAAGATTCAATGTAGATAACATCAATGTTTGAGAATGCAAAAATATTTTGGAAAAGAAGCTAATTTTAAAGTAAAGGAAATGTGCCACTTGAACCCCAACCTGCTCGTTGTTTTTAAAACCAGAGCTAATCGAGACGTGCAGGCATTTAAAAATATTAATTGGAGAAAAACCTAGGATGATATGAGTGTGCATTGTGCACCCCTTAAAACCCGGACCTTTAAATAAACATCCAATTTAAATTGAAGACATTCAACTCAACAAGTTTTTAATCAAGTTATTCTTACCTAATTATAAGAAGCGTCCATCAGAGTCGATACATTCAACGTGACAGACTTGCTGAATCATAGACAATGTTTGTATCTTCTCAGTTACGGTGTGCTATGAGGGCCATATGAAATATTTGATACAAAAATGAAAGGCATCATTTTATTAACTTAACTTCAATATTGTTTTATAACAGCTTATTATCAGGGCCGTGTGCAAAATTGGATTCAAATGAAATCTATCATTTTCAACTTTCGATCTCGGTATAGTTTTATCGTTATATAACAGGTTCACATTAAATTTGAAAGATAGGTTTTATACTTTATAGTCACGTGCATATAACAAATCAGATTACCTGATATGTATCAGGTATATGTTATTATTCTATTTTAATCAAGTTGTTTTGCAAAGTTCAAGTTGTCTTTTCATTTTGTATATATGTTGTATCAGCCTGTGACGTATACCAAGGGATTACATGGGTAGGAAGACCCATAAAAAGTAAAAACCCTTGCTCCATCTTGCTCTTCGACGAAACAGACAAAAAGAAAGTTCAAAGTGAAGTTTATTTTTTTCACCCGCACCAAACATACTTGGCCCGATGATTACATGAGTAAATTATAAAACGGAGAATCACATTCAGCTCATTTCAGGAAAAATGACTATTTCGTAAACATTTATAGACGTAAAATTGAAATAAATGCAGAGTCATTCTTTTTGCAGCACGTATCTTGCGGGATCATCACCATCCCTTCAATCTGTGCAGAAGGGTATGTAGCCAATATTGTTTTGCCAGAAATTAATAAGGATATGTCAAGTTCATATTTTTGAATCCACCACCTTTTGATTATAAATATAAGTTCAATTTGTCGATGATGGAATCAGACCACTTTATGGTGTCTCATGTATTATCGCCTTGTTTAGGCTTTCGCCAAGGAAACCCAACTTGGTACTTGGTACCAAGTAAGCTGAAAGAAGCTTATCTTTAACAGGGCTCCAAGATGTTTTTTAAATTCAGTTTTGAATGCAGGAGGAAGACCGGAGCACCCGGAGAAAAACCTGCGGAAGATGCTGTGTTTATTTAGAATAACTATATGAAAAAGTACTAAGGAACGTTCACAAAATGCTTGTAAGACAAAATGTAAGAGGACTGGTAAAAAAAAGTTACGGTCCCCATTTCAGAACTTTCAGAAATTTAAGACCCCCTTTCTGATGAATGTCCCAGGGATCAACCGCAAAGAAAAGTATGTAAAAACCAATTGTGGGTTTTTAAAGGACCCTCTTAAATGTCTTAAAAGAGTCAAAAATTCCAAGCGCCTTCCTTTTTTGCATCGGATGGATACAGACCCCTAACAAGTGTTTGTGAACAGTTCCTAAATCTTCACCCACCTACGCCATAATCTTGCAGCTTTGCCATATTTGTATATGATGGATATATGTTGTAAATTAATAAATTTGAAATTGATATTTCAAACTTCTGAATTTTCTGAGTATTTATCATCTGTGATTTTTGTTTTCTGAAATATTTTCAAAGTTACAGGCATTTAAAATAACTAGGCGTTTCAATATGTGTTTGATACAGCGATGGGTCGGCCTAAAGTTTGCCTAAATTGTGTGTATTTGGTGCGTGGAATTGTGTTCAAAAGCATCTAATTTGTCAAACTTAAGTGCTTTTCTATCAAATTTGATATACTGATTGATGGGTGGATAATTCACCCAAAACTATGTATAGTGACGGCCAGATTTTAAGAGTTCGGCAGGCTCATCCAGCAAACATATTTTGAAGATCCCAACCCCGGGAACGTTTACATCAAAGATATGTAAAAGTGAACATTTCATTGGAGCCTTTTTCATGCAAAAATTTCTTGCAATATTCAAAAATCTAACTGAAAATGACAAGAGATGTAACTTATTATATACATGCACCTGAAATTACCAAAAAGATATTTTTAATGCAAATTTCGATTGAAAAAAATGATACCTCCTACATATTTGTTTATTTGAATTATTCAGCTACATAGGCCCTATATATATATATTTCTATTTGCCCTGTCAACCTTTTTTTTTTCAGAAATAGTTTTCGCACTCTAGCTCAGCAACGGATAATTAAATTCAAATAAAAGTATACATTTCTAGAAGAGGATTTTACTAAAGCAAAATTTAGTTAGCTTTCCCGTAAAATTTTGGGCCCACAAAAATGATTTTTGGACCCTAGGTCCAAAATGATACATTTTGATCCAAAAATAACCTGACCATTATGTTCAATATGCAAATCCGCTTTTAGAAATGTATACTTTTATTTATCCGTTGCTGAGTTACAGAGCAAAAACCATTTCTGGAAAAAAAGGTTCACAGTACAGGACCCTTAACATGTTTAATCCTATATATGACAATCTTTATAAAATGTGAAAGAGGTCTTTTTGATTCATCCTTTATAGCTTAAATTGTGCTCAGGCCTTTTTAATTTCACATTAACCACATAAGACTCTTTGTTCAACCCATGTTCTCAGGGCCGTATACGAAGCAGGGGGCAGAGGGGGCACTCCCCCTCCCCCTTCTGGCTCGAAAAAGCGGAACGCAGGCGGGACAAATATCAAAATATCGGGACGATATTTTACTTTTACTGTCCCGAGATTACTGTCCCGTAAATTTTTAGTCAAAATAAGCTAATTTTAACACAAATATCCAGGTTTAATATTGATTTTGGGCTGAAAATAGAAAAATTTTCGCCCGCTACACGCGCATTATTTAATACAAACAAATTGACGGTATTATACAATGGGACGAAACATGAATTTCGGGACGGTAAATGTCTTTGCCCCCCTTGACTCACATGCCTTCGTGGGCCCTGCATGTGCTTTGCATAGGAATGAATAGGCGATCTATTTGGTGGTGTGTATTCATAAATGGGACTTTAAGATACCGTTTGTTTCATTTCAATAGTAGTGAACAAACAAAGTAATGTTTTATCACATATCTAGGTAGATTTTTGTCTGGTCCATTTTCATGATTTTTGCTCATAAAATATGTGTTTCTGAATATAGAATAAACATGGATCACCTTGGAATATTCATCATATCTCATCTGAAAAATCTAGTGAAACAAACTAACTCCTACCAGTGGCGGCACCAGCATCTTATTTCGGGGGGGGGGCAAAAAATGGAAAACAATTTCGGATAAATTTGTTTATTTTGGCTAAAAAACGCCCATTTTCTACTAAAATAATAATATTCAAAATGATCAATAAAAAGGGGAAATTGAGAGAAATTTGCGCCTAAAAGTTTCTGAATTTTTTTTTCTGGGGGGCAGACGGGGGGGGGAGGCAAAACATTTCTTGGGGGGGAATGCCCCCATGCCCCCCCCCCCCCCTGGTGCCGCCACTGTACTGACTCCTACCTACTAAAAATGATGCTATAAATAGAAAACAGTGAAATAAACGTTCATATTAAAGTATGTTTCATCTTGGAAATAGTAAAACAACACCTTTATAGTTTCTGACTATCCGCTAAACATGCTAAAGGCAAGAAATTTACACGCAAAGATTGGAATGTGTTTTTCTATAAGACACACTGTACCAATGATTTTCAAGTTATACAATTTCAAAATTATGCGCGGGTATTTCTTGTGATTTTGACTTATGACTTAACAATTAAAAAAAAATTAAGACACGTTCATCTTCATTATCCTTTGAATAACTGATGCAGTTTTTTCCCACCGATGAGCTAATTTGCTGGTCTAATATTATCCTGCTTCTGCTAATACTTTTTCGCGTGACGATTTTGTCAAATATTTTTATGCATAGGTAAGCCTATTATTGTTAATCAAACTGTTTCAATTTTTTACTTCCATCATATGATGCCATAAGATGGTTTCCTTTAAATTTAGACATGTGATAAAATGGTTTGAAATAATATCTATACGCCCAACTACATATAGCAGATTATATTCTTTGATCATTAATGCAGGGTATAATTTGCCTTTTGAACACTGTATACGATAGGCTATTAAGCATGGTATAAAAAAAAGAATAAATATTTTATATTCAATTTGGAAAATATGTAAATGATAACTGGGAAATGATATAAGGCCTAACTCGATGATTAAATCATGCAGAAGGAACCATTTGAACCATTTATTTCAAACAAAGAAACAAAGAAGGCACATGCTGAGGTTTGGCAGGAAATAATCGTTGACAATTCCTTGATTGTGACAATTTCTCATATCGACCTCTTCATTATCGAAATAAATCGAATTTGTTGTCGCCAGTCACAAGAAATCACGCTGGTTAATATACTCTTTGAGATGTTGACTTTCAAGCTTAATGAGCGATTAATGGGATTTCCCTTTTTTATAACAATCTAATTCATCTGATGGACCTACAACGATCGAGATTATGCATTTCATTTCACATCAAGCCCGTATAGCCAGCCAAATTTGACAATTTACATTAAAAGGACCACAAAGTTTCACGAAAGGTCAACAAAAAGAACTCAAAAGCAATAAAATACCTGCTGAAGGTTTTGGGTTTTTTTGTTTTGTTTTTACTTGATCCCGGGGGTTCCGAAATTTCCTTATGTGAGACCAAAAATTGGCAAAATGGATTAAATGGTGCCCTATCTGATTTCAGACATAATTTAAAGAGGGTAGCCAAGATCAGTGATCTAGCACTGCTTTCCACAAGGGCCCTCTATACATATACTGAGCCCATATCTATATCATATTGGTTCGAATGGGTACCGTACCCTATTTGAGACCATACCTTTTCGAATGAATGCCCTATTGGAGACAGTACGCAAATGTGACGAAATAATTATTAAAAGAACTGTAGACCATTTAAAGAAATTAAGATGTGTTCTCGGTATTCGATCGAAGCAGTTTTATTGGCAATCTAAGGCACAAATTGTCATAGCTTAACCATGTTTTCTTAGTTTGATACCCTCTCAACATGATCAAAGATTTAAAAGCCAAATTTGATACCCTTTGTGAGACTTGCAAAGTATACCAGTCGATTTTGATACCCTATATTGCAAGTCTCGAGACCTGTCCAGGGCCCTATTTCATAAAGGTTAGAATCAACCTAAGTCATGGAACTTAGGACGAATTACTCATCTGAACTCTGGATAGAGTTTTAAATTTTGAGTTATTACTATTATCCTTTACTTCATAAGGACATTTGAAATAAGAACTTTTTCGGATGAATCCTAAATTTTAGACTTAGATTTTAACTTTATGAAATGGGGCCCAGGTCTCACCTTTTTGGTAACGCTGGTGGTTACCCGGTCAGATTCCAAGAAATCTCAATAAATTCCGGGAAATTTTAGCTTCTATTTCAGGAAATTAACATTTTAAATGTGGGAACACTAATTTGCATAAATTTCTCAAAAAATGCAATTGCGTTATAGGCTATATAGCATGAACCCTTTTCGCGTGTCACACACCACTGGAGGCCTAAATACGTAGGTCTTTAACTTGCTGTAATATGATTACATGATCTGTTCTGTCAATAAAGTGACTTCTTATCTGTCAAAACATGACAAAGTGCAGTGTTTTTATAGCTAAACATCATAATTGTTTAAGACATCATATTGAAAGTGCAGGACTGTGGCGCCTTCCATGTTGAAGTTATTGGTAATCTTATAATTCAAGCACACCTCGCTAATGAGGTCTTACAATAGCACCAATGCGCTCCAGCAAATTTGAACTAAAGGTAAAAACGTTTTTGACAAATGACTTAAATTGATTAAGGTGGACACTTTTAGGCGATATTTGTTTAGTCTTTTAAACCTTTTGTATCGCTTTAGTTGACCAAATTATGACTGACAGGCCAGTGGGAGGTTCGAAGCTATTCGAGTTGAGTGTTTTTATCCCATCGTCAGAAATATTTCAACCTTCTACAAATATCATCGAGACTAAATTACCAAGTATTTATCAATACAAATTAAATATTAGTTTCTATCAATTAGGTTATGATTATCGGAAGTACGGTGACCTGAAGGTGAGTGACGGATATGGTTGAATATTAACGAACGTTTTAACCGGGCGTTTTCAGCGTAAATTAATTAAGTAATCGATCAATATTTCTAATGTCTGTTATCATTTGGTTATCATACCATACGTATATATTATATGGAAGCATAAGTGTATCATTTTCCCAGTTAAAGAGCGTCACTAAGGCGGGCTTATCCGGGGTGAACGTTTCCTTAATTGGGGTTAAGGGCCCTGTCAACCCTTAATTTTCAGAAATGGTTTTTGCTCTGTAACTTAGCCACGGATAATTTAGACCAAATGAAAGTATACATTTCTAGAAGTGAATTTGCATACTGAACATCATGGTCAGGTCATTTTTGGACCAAAATGTAAAATTTTGGCCTTAAGGCCCTTAAGGTCCAAAAAAGGTCCAAAAATGATGTTTTTGACCCAAAACTTTACGGGAAAGCTAACTACAGTTTTTGCTTTGGTAAAATTGTGAACTGTTTTACTTTTTAGGATCTAGAAAGCAATATATACAGGAACGCTTTTTTCAATTTTTGCGCGCATTTTAAAGTACCATCATTTTGTAGTTGTTATGTAAAATGTGATCCAAGAAATACGAACTTGACATTGAATGACCCATATATAGTAAGGAAAAAAGATAATGCATTGAATAAGGCCACTTATCCCTAATCATAACCCTCTTACGGCGCCTTACGCTAGGATAACGCGGCCTTATCCCTATACAACAACGTTAACCTATAAGATAAGGATCGTTAACTATATGGATAAGGCCCCTTATCCAAAGTTAAGGCTCTTATCCCAGGTTAACATGGCTTATCTGGGGTTAAATTCCCTTATCCGGGGTTAACACGTATCTGGGATTAAGGAACCTTATCCCTAGTTAACGCTCCTTAAGGCCGCCTTATCGGGATTAAGGCGCCTTATCCCTAACAACGATCATTGTCTTAGAATAACATCATGTTGACCTCAGATAAGGCAAAACGTACGAATAACGTACAAAGGTTTCACATAAAGAACGTGTGCTAAACGGACCACACCGTATGAATAACGAATTAAACGTATACATAACGAACAGACCGTATGGATAACGCATTGAACGTACTTATAACGAACACATGACGAACAACAATGCATAAAACAGAAGAATAGTGGGATAAAGTACGTTAGGCGTACTACGTTTTGCTCTATACGGTGATGTGTGACAGAGCCTTTAGAAGAACGTTCAATACGTTATCCATACGGTCTCTCCGCCGTTATGTTTAGGTTAAATTCGATATTCATACGGTGGTGGTCCGTTTGGCACACGTTCAGTATGAGAACTTTTGTACGTTATTTCGTACGTTTGGAAGGCTCTGTCAGATATCATCGTATAGAGCAAAACGTACGGTACCGTACAAAAGTTTCACATATTGAACGTGTGCTAAACGGACCACCACCGTATGAATGACGAATTAAACGTATACACAACGGACATACCGTATGGATAACGTATTGAACGTACTTGTAACGAACACATGACGATCAACAATGCATAAAAGAGAACAATAGTGCGATAAAGTATATGAGGCGTAGGTTTTGCTCTATACGGTGATGTGTTACAGAACCTTTATGGTGCATGCCATGTGTGACTGAGTCTTTTAAGACTCAGTCGCTCAAAAGGCTCTGTCGCACATTCACACATCGCCGTATAGAGCCAAACATACGCCTAACGTACTTAAATTTTTTGGGTTAATACATTGTTGTTTGTCATGAGTTCGAAGTATTGAACATACGTTATTCATTCGGTTTGTCCGTTATGTTTACGTTCAATTTAGTATAACCAAGGCAGTTAGTAAATCTGTGACATATGTCTTAAAGGAAATACTAATTAGCTTCTTGTTTATTTGACACGTATGATTTTAATAATTACGTTATAGGTCCAATCATGGAATTAGGAGCTAATTCCATGGTCCAATAATGATGAATTCATACCCTCCACTTTAGTTCGGTCACAACGTACGACTGGTTTGGTAATCGATATACATGTATTTCAATGACTGAATCAGTGTACGTTATTCGTACGTTTCGTGATGTGTGACAGAGCCCTAACTAATCACACTATTGTTTTGGTTTAGGTATATATTGTTGTTCGTCAGATGTTCGTTAGAAGTACGATCAATACGTAAAGGCTCTGTCAAACACCACCGTATAGAGCACAACGTATACGAATAACTAACAACAGTTTCACACATTGAATGAAGTAGGCGGACCCCGGGGGCGGACCACCACCGAATGAATAACGAATTAAACGTATACATAACGGACATACCGTATGGATATCGTATTGAACGAACACATGACGAACAACAATGCATAAAACAGAACAATAGTGGGATAAAGTACATTAGGCGTACGTTTTGCTCTATACAGTGATGTGTGAAGGCTCTGTCACACATCACCGTATAGAACCAAAACGTACGAGTAATGTACAAAAGTTTAACATACTGAACGTGTGCGAAAGGCTCTGCCATACGTTTTGCACAGTATAGAGACCAAACGTACGAATAACGTACACAAATTTCATATGTTGAACGTGTGCCACACGGACCACCATCGTGTGCTGTGGATAAAGGCTCTGTCACACATCACCGTATAGAGCAAAACGAATGTCCTACGCTTAACGCACTTTATCCCACTATAATTGTTCTGTTTTATGCAATGATGTTCGTCATGTGTTCGTTATAAG
Source organism: Ophiothrix spiculata (assembly GCA_000969725.1). Classification (NCBI taxonomy): domain Eukaryota; kingdom Metazoa; phylum Echinodermata; class Ophiuroidea; order Amphilepidida; family Ophiotrichidae; genus Ophiothrix; species Ophiothrix spiculata. The sequence continues at coordinate 2,436 of JXSR01S058293.1, read as the reverse complement.
TACATTCAATACGTTATCCATACCGTCTGTCCGTTATGTATACGTTTAATTCGTTATTCATACAGTGGTGGACCGTTTAGCACACGGTGAAACTTTTGTACGTTATTTGTACGTTTTGCTCTATACGGTGATGTCTGACAGAGCCTTTACGTATTGAACGTACTTCTAACGAACATCTGACGAACAAATATGTATAAACCAAAACAATAGTGTGATTAGTAAGGGCTCTGTCACACATCACAAACGTACGAATAACGTACACTGATTCAGTCATTCAAATACATATATATATCGATTACCAAACAGTCGTACGTTGTGACAGAACTTATAACGTAAATTCATCATTATTGACCCATGGAATTATATCCTAATTTCATAATTGGACCTAATAACGTAATTATTAAAATCATTAGTTTAAATTATCATACGTGTCAAATAAACAAGAAGCTAATTAGTATTTCCTTTAAGACATATGTCACAGATTTACTAATTGCCTTGGTTACAATAAAGCCTAATTATAAATTGGTTTTAAAATTGCAATTATAAGTCCAAATTATGATCATACTATACAAAATAATTAGCTGCATTCTTGTTTTATGCATAGAAACCATATACAAACAACAATAATTAATTAACCATGTTAACAAAATAATGACGAACACGGACCTTAACCTGAACTAACACTACAACCTTAACCCTTACTCCCCCCTATGGAAATGAAATTGGAGGGCTAAAAGTTGCTTTGCTTTATACCATAGTATAGGGTAGGGTCTCCTCTATCCATTGATACCAAAATCATGAAAATGGACCAAGGCGTTACGTAATTATGACGTTATAAGTAAATTACTTCCGAGTCGGAAAATTACAATTTTGGGCAAAATGGGCATCAAATCGACATTTTGCTGTAAAAGTTCTAAATATTGTAATTTTGCCGGGTTTTTTGCTTATAGACTCACTAGGTATGTTTGCAGCGCCCCAAGAAGGAGCATTCGCACAGGGGACCAACGGCTTAACGTGACTATCCGAACAACGAACCCACAACCTTTGTATTACGAGACCCGTGCTCTAATCGCGGCTCGGCCACGCTCCCCTCTTTATAAAGAAGGGAAATGGTGTTTCTATATAATATGTTCTGTAAGTTTTTAGGTGAATACTATGCAGATATTTTTCAAAATGGCGGTTTAAAATTTTCTCAGGTGTCAACCACCCCCCTACCTTCCGACTTTGATGAGGCACCCTGACCCCCCTGAAGGTGGTACCTACAAAAAGTTCGCTAAAACTGCCGCAAAGGATGAACTTACAATTACCCAAAACCCCTAGGTCATATTCGTTTGCGTTTTTATGCGACAGGGAATTATCCGTTAGGGTGGGGGTAACCCCCCCCCCCTTGGTAAGACAAGGGTTTTTAAAACTAATCATGCAATATAGCCATAACAATAATCTTAAATTCTAACAGGGAAATTTTCTAATCCTAACTGAATACTTTGACCAGGAACTTTGTATCGTCGTTTGCCTTCTCAAAAGCACATCTACTTCACATCTATACTAATGGTTCGAACTTCATCATCTAATAATACGAGTAGTTATGAGCTTTTGAATACCAACAGGCACCCCTAAAACCCATTTTTGTCGCTAACCAAATAACACATAGGGTCTAGTTTGCAATGCTATATCTGAAATAATTAGCAATTTAAAGCAAATTATTTTGGTAAGTTGTAGTACTTATAAAAAGCTTCAAAACATGGCAAGATTATTACGCCAAAGAAGTTATTTTCGAAGTATAACATAGCCATTTACTTATATCGCAACTTTATTCGTCATTTATACGTTACCGTAGGTTGCGATACTCTTAAAGTGCTGATATAATTCCTGAGCATAACATTGCAATTTTTGCTATTTTATTCAAGTTGAATATGTCAACATTAATATGCTTTTTAAATTTTTCAAAAATTCCACCGGGAAGTTGGTTAATTTTGAGTTTAAACTTCGCTATTTCCGTGAGAAATTTCAAGTTTTTCACAGTCGCTGCGAAACGACTAGCAGTGTCAGGTCATTATGCAAATTAGGGTACTACGTCATTTTAAGTAGTCGTAGTGCATTGACTTGTTGACATCGTATCAGGTCATTGGGAGAATCACAACAAATGCTGCGTTTTGGTTTTAGGTGCCGAGATAACTTTTCTGATATTAATTTTCATAGGTGGGATATGAAATTGATTTACAGTAATTTATGAAAGTCACAATGAATGACACGATCTAGCGAAATTACTAGCGAGCGAAACTCTCAGATTCAGAGAAAAGCACCATCACCACTGCACTGTATAATAAACATGTGCACTACATGATGTAGCACGCGTAAATTGGACTCACCATTATGGCACGCCTCGCATGACAAAACTATGTCGAGTTTTCTCTCTATATGCCGAGTTTTCCTCTC
>JXSR01S058291.1:84390-101281 GCA_000969725.1 Ophiothrix spiculata | reverse complement strand
TAAACAATTTTTTGACAAAATAAACTTGAAAACACTTTCAGATAGTCACATTCCTTCATTTTATGATGTTTTTAATATAAATTATTTTTGATCCAAATTTTATAGTATTGCTTTAATGTGGCAAACCGATGTGGGTTGCCAAATTGGGAAAGGTGCTGTCGTATCAGGCAACCTTTCCTAAATGAGCAGTTGGACCGGATTGATTCAAATTACAATATAAGAATGGATACCCTGAATTCAAACGTAATTTCAACTGTTGTATGCACAAACGATTCTTGACAGCATTTTTGTGGAAAAAAATCAAATATTTTTCCCAAAACGAAAAAAAAAATCTTAACATTCTGCATATAGATACATACTCGAAAATCTACCATGGCATTTTTATTTCATTTTATAGCACAAACACTCCACCTTCGAAAGTCTCTTTTATACTCGCCGAAACACTAGTATAATTAAAGGTGAGTGATCTGATCTGGCCAAAATTTAAACTTGTACTTTTTAATACTTTATTTAATGGACCATCACCTACATATTGTAATTCTGAAGTTTGAGTCACATAACTTGTCGGAATTTGATGTCTTAGCAATTCCCATATAAACTATAGGATTTAGTAAACTAAAATTCGCCACTATTTTGACCAAATCTCCTTAACGAAACATTACTTGACTGTGGAAATGTACAGGAGTAATGAAAAATATGAGTTTTTTTGTGGTATCTAAATCTCTCATTTGATTTCGGAGTCCGACGTGATCCGAATACACACCTTTAATTGAACAATATTAAACTGATGCTGTAATCAATAAAATTCCCCAACTCAAAAGACAAATCTGCAATGTTAATGCAGGTAAAGCCCAGTCATTATTGAGCCATTAACTTATCTAAATTATCTTGTGTTTCAAAATTTCAGAACTGATTCGTATCCTAAATAAACATCCAAGGGCCGAGCTTATGTAAAGTCAGCTTTTACTTATTGATATAAGAATGACAGGCTGAGAGTTAGGAGGTAGAAAAACCAGGCCAGAGAAAAACCTTGTTAGATTAGTCACAGATAAAGTGTGCTTGATAATTTATGACTTTTCTTAAACACATTATTGGACTAAATGTGTATTTTAGCAAAAATGTTAATATGTATAAGTTCGTTATCATGATTACAGATTTTGTTAGGATGTTGACAATGTTAATTTATGTTTTCTTAACTTATTTAGCGTAACATTTCTTCATATTTCTTTGTATTTACAGAAACTTTAAACGATTGTAACACCCAATGAAGACCATTAACGTTACGTGTTTGTTTTTTCACTAGCGAGCCGGAGGAATGTTATGTTTTCTGCCAGGTGCTGTCTTTTTACTCATTCCAGAATATTACAATTGTCGGTGTACATGAAGAAAAGGGCTTCTAGATTAGATTTGTGGCTGTCCATCCCGTATGAGCCATAAATGCCAGAAACTTCATTTTGCGCTACAGGTGAAATACATTTCAAGGTCGTAATTTGCCGAAATTGATTTTTGACAGATTCATAATTCTTGTGCTTGCTATAAAATACCAGCGGATTCCGCCCCCCCCCCCCCCGGCTCTTTTAGGGTTAAGACAATCAACAGCAAACATCAGTCATACTGATTTTTAAACGCGTTTATCTCAGTTGTACGTTTTACTCCCTGACAACCTTAGACGGACCATAACTTGACTTCTGGAAATCGTGTGAAGTTCATTTTAATCCTTAAAGCATGGTCTTTGCAAATATTTAGAAACGGGAAACAAAAGGTTGTATTTACGGCTTGTTTGGGATGGACGGTCACATATCAGGGCTTCGAAATCCGCGGTAACGCGGCCGCGCCGTTCCCAGAAAAATGTTTGAAGTCCCAGAAAAAATCGGTAAGCTTAAAAAATATTAAAATAAAGTCAAATTATAACAAAACATTTTGACGACTGATGATTTTTTCTAACAATATTGAATGATGAAATACAAATGGATGAGCCAATAATGCAAATTTTGGGGTGAATGTCAAATTACTGACAAGAACAAGTGATTTTTTACAGCGGAACGTTTTTTCATAAATCTCACAGAAAATTCTCATCAGCACTATAAAAGTTCCCAGAAAGGTTTATTTTTTCCCTATATGTGACATATATAATCCTTTACTAGTTTTTTCACCCACATACACATACCCAAGATAACATCAACAGATTACTCTGAAAGGGTTGACGCCTCTTATTTTCTTTATTCGCACCTTAAAATGACCGTATTGTCAAACATAATTCAGAAAATATCACTACAATTCCATTACACAACTCATACTCTTGAACACTAATATGTTGTTCATTTTGACCATGTAGAAAAGATGTCCCCATTAATTATTAAATAGATTCATCAGGTTCGTAATTGTAAAATGGATAGATTATTTAACTTAAACAGAACCAGAAATTAAAACCGACCTTCTGACAGTTTCGTCCGTGACGTTCTCAACAGTGCGCCCATGCAGCGCGCAACGCGCTGCCTCGCTGCCTGGTAATGTTGTGTTGTACATGGGATGTTGGTCATGCAGCAGACACAGAGCACTAAACCAGTGCTATTTTGACGATTATCTATATCGTCAAACCCTCTCTTAAAATTGGCTAAAATATAAAAAATAAAAAGGGTAATATAAAACTGCTACATTTTGCACAATGCCAAAAGGAATTTGCAAGAGTTTGTCTAAATTCTTTAGTTCTAAGGTCAGTACATGATTTGTGGACATACTTTGGGCACTATAAAACAGCGTTTCCTATGATTTCGTTTCACTGTTTAGATAAACTGGACAAGTCATAACTCTCTTAAATCATCTCTTGTTTTTTTTAGTTATAAATGATAATGATGAAGGCGAAGTAGCTCCAACTCATTAATCTTGGGAAACTTATTTTCTTTATTCAACCAAGCAGACATAACAAATAAATGGCTCCATATACGTGTTACTACGGTTAATATTAAATAATTGTAAAATTCTTATAAAGAAATAGTTCTTAATCAACAAGTTTGTTATCGCTTGTAATTGATATTCCATTCTACGGTTTAATACCATTATTTAAAATGGGAAAACACAAGTTTCCTGAATACAAGCAAACAGACCGAAAGATAACATGTATGAAGTTAGACAAACAGTGAATCGAATACATGACTCTGCACTCAAAGAGTCTGTTTTTCGGAGGCACACTGCTTGATCTGAAATCTGTTAAAAGCAGCTTATGTCCATATGCAAACAGCTTTAAGAAAACTCGGTTAACATACCTCTCCAATGTTCATGTGCAAACAACGTTAAGCAAACTCTGTTAACATAGTTCTGCTTAATAGTTGAATTCCAACACCTATATTAGTGACAGCCAGTTGCGTCGTCGTCGGTTTTTTTTTTTTTCTTTTCTTTTTCTTTAAATAAAGTTCAGAAATTGCAACGAGTTCAAATATTTCTTATTTCTTGACATGGGTTTTACATGCAATAGTAGAAAAATAAACAAAAAAAAATAATATACATTTTAATTTAACCAAGGGGTCTTGATTACCTTTCATAAGGAGAACATGATTTTCCTTAAAATAGTGGTTTCCATAATAACGATTATCATTATGATGGTAATCATTTTCATGTTGATTGTTAATACTTTTAAGGGACTATCTGTTTTTTATATGCAACGATCAATTTTCTTGCTATGCCTTTTGACAAATTCATTCATAGTTTATTGCAACTCAAAGAGCTATTAGCTATGCAAACGTTATTGTTGATACTGGTTAAAGTTCTTCACAATTAAATTACATAATGCTGGTTATTTTATATGTAACACTTGATTAGTTTAATTTTCTTAGAAGTAAAACTAATACTTTACTGGATTTATTATATAGATGATGAAAATATGAACTTGATATTTACGGCTATGGCCAATTTTCAAATTCCGTTATTTTCTACAGTCAGAAGCTTTAGTCCTTTTTAAATTTCCTTGGAGAATTGAAATTCATTTTATGGTGGATTTCAAAAAGTTGTTTATGATGAAAAGTCAATGTAGAATCCCATGGGTGAATATAAATTAAGCAAAACTAATTCAAAGAGCTGCATTGGAGTTTAATTAAATCAAGATGCCGCCAAATGTTGAATAGATTTAGTAATTTGTTGCAAATTACAAATTTAAATTCCATGAAAGAATTCGACAAACATCCAGGCAGAGCAAACGTATTACAAACATAACAGAAATAACACAAATGCAGTTGAATTTGTTGTGAGGAAATATTAACCCTCGTCTAACCAGGCTATGTTTTGTATGTCCCGGGGGGGGGGGGGGCACTGCATATCTAAAGTGACAGGGATGTGCCTCCGCCAACTCAAAAGTAGGGGCCTTTCAGGTAAAATGTGCATTTCTGAAAAAAAGGGGGCATTAAGTACACGTCTTGAATAAAAATGGGGTCTTTCGGTACAAAGTCTCAAAAAAGGGGGCCCTTTGAGGTATGATGATGTAAAATGGGGGCATTGGGTACAAATTTTGCAAAAGGGGGTCATCGAGTACAAAGCCTCTAATCACCTACAAATTGCCCATATTTGCAAAGAACCACTATTATAACAACAAAACTGCGATGCGATTCATTTAGATTCATGGCCGGGGGATAGGGGGTTCTTGAAAATTCAAAAAAACTTTGAAATACTGACCATCTCTATACCTATTTTTGGCTCAAAAACCCAATCATCAATATACCAATTTTGATGGTAAAGCACCAATTTTGTTGGCAAATTATCCCCAAAGCATCCAACTTATGAAAATTCGTCACTTTCACCTAAGATAAAAGTCACCCGATCGCTATGCCAAAATCTGTGAACGCGGAAAGTTATAAAGGGGGGTCATTGAGTACAGGAAAAATTTCATAGAATGGGGATCATCCAGTAGCAACAGAAGGCAAAAATATGGGGTAATTCAGTAGCAAGAGATAAGAAAAAGGGGGCCATTGAGTAACAAGTGGGTTGGGAAAATAAAAAAGGGGGCCATTGGGTACACGGCAATTTGAAAAGTGGGGTCTATCCGGTGGCACATCCTGCGTACCCACCATGGAAGTGCCCCCCCCCCCCCGGAGGGTCTACCCCCTTAATTTTTTTGAAAGGAACCAACTTTATATAAACTTGATTTTGCTTTCAATAGATAGGTATGGGTCTCCCCTATCCAACAATACCAAGATCACAACAATCGGCCTGGCCATTACGTTATTATGGCGTCATAAAGTTCGTCCGGATCAGAAAATCGAGATTATGGCAAAATGGTCACCAAATCCAAATGTTACTATAAAAGTTCTAAATAACAGATTTTCATCCGACTTATTACTAATAAAGAAGGAAACTGATAATTCTAAAATGCCCTGCAAGTTTCAGCTTCATAGCATGCATATATTTTTCAAAATGGCGACTTACAATTTTTTGGGGCTTCACCAACACTACACTCGAACTTTGACCGTCACGGCCCTAATCCCACCTCAGGAGGTACCTCCCTAATTTTTTCATCAAAATGACTGCAAAGGATGTAAAAGAGATTACCTAAAGAGGTGATGAGGTAAAGCATAGCGAACTAGGGCTTATTTACAGCACAAGATGTTTAAGCTCAATTTGATAGAAAAATGATAAAATAACTACAAAAATACGTGTTTGCTTCAACTCCTGATAACATCTTTGCAGTTCTGAGTATAATTATGGTTTCCATCTAATCTGTGAGTATTACTACGAAGAGGGAGGAGATAATCTCAATTATCCGTGCTATTAAAGAGTATTTTGCGCTTAAACCTAATTCTCATTGGAGAAGGTGGGTCAGGAATTTGGTTAAAATGTCAAGCCTGGCCTCCGGTAATATTCATACAATGAATGGTTAAAAAAGTAATTTTCATCGCTCTTCAATGTATTTGTATGACTAAACCATACCCTTCACTTGGTGGCAAAGAAAATCAAATCGACCCCCCCCCCCCCTTACCCATGCTAATTAGCATAAATAAGAATTTTCAAAGACGCTCTTCAATTTTGTTTTGCCCATAAAATCGTAACTAACAACGTTTTTTTTTTCAAATGTTATTTCAGGTATGATTATTTCAGGTTTGACGCGACACGACCAAGTTTTTCGCCACCATTTTGACACGGTTTTCCGATTTTAAAAAGATTTTAGTACTTTACCCGTAACGAGAGTTTCAACGTAAAACGTAAAATTTTTGCTCTTTTTTGAGTTGGGTCCATATTGCCCCCCCCCCCTCCCCTTGACAACGAACGAGCATGTAGCAGACATTGACCACTTAAGTGTTAAAAACGTACATCATATTCATTAAGGTAGGCCTATTTTGAGCTAATATGAATCAAATGGGGCAAATAGGGGCAATTCCCCTCTCACACACACACACACACACCTGAAACGAGTCTTGCCCCTCTCTTGTCACCCCCCCCCCCCTCCTCCCTGAATAAATCAAGACAAGTAACAGGTCAAATTTAAATTACGTAGTTTGTTCTCCTTTTTTAGAAGCATGCATAAAAATTGTCAATTTTTTACTGTCATTTCACACTCAATTACTACCTTTTTCTGTAGTTTTAACAAAATAAGGTTGGAACATTTTGCGCGCTTTGTGCGCACTTTAATAATATTTTAATATTTTAGAGTTGAAATTTCAAAATTGAGAGGTGACATTGCAAAATTTGGTTTTCAAAAAAAGTTTGTTTACTCCTTTTTTTTAAGAAACAGGACCAAAAACGTCATTTTTACATGAACGTTATGAGAAAAAAAGGGGGTTGTACCATTTTGTGTCTACTCATCCGGAGTTGCCCCCCTTCAAAAAATCTTTGCCCCGCCTTACCCCCTAGATGAAAGTGTCTGGCTACGCCACTGTTAACGTTTAAAAATCAAAAATGACTTGGGCTTGCAAAATATTTCACAAGTCTTTTGCTGAAATAAGTGCTTTTCGGGCAAATAACACAATCAATGTCACAATCTCCTTTTTTGTGTAGGAACTTTTCTTTATCTATTGCAGTCTGCTAAAGGTTTAAGGTGCGTTTACATTGCGACGTATTGGGGGTAACGACAAGCAACGTAGACCTGCGAATTGTAGTTTTGAATTTTACGCCGGTCCTCGTTAGTTAAAGTCAGTTCACGTTGGCACACGCCTCTAAACCTACGCAGGTTGTCGTTACTATCGGTCGCTTTCAGTTACAAGTTTTAAAATGTTGGGATGACATAGAATAAGATTTGATGTCGTTGCGATCTCGTTGGCCACCGCAACTCTCAGTTCTTTGACGTTTCCATGCCGTTTGTAGCAGTCTGTATTCGTTTAGAGGTCGTCACAATTCGTTGGTTATTGTTGTCAACAACAGTGTGTTGCAGGGATGTGAGTTGGAATGATTGTACCACCCGCACAAACTTCAAGTCACGTTTCTGTTGTCGTGACCATTCGATAGCATTCGTCCCTTTACATCAGCCTTGGTCAGTATTTGCCGCCTCACTACGTTGCTTACAGTGGTTCCTCGACGAGAAGTCATCACCCATCGTCAAGCCAAACTCTTAATTTATTAGTAAGTCTGCGTTTCTTTCAGCACCCACTCGTCACTTGTTGCCGTGGTGTCGCTGAGACTCGTTACTTTCCAAAGTCAACAAACTTGTTTTCATCTTTACTCGTTGCTTGTCGTCCAGGATTTTGTGATTTTGGAATACGTTACCTTACGTCGAGGTCCATGTCGTCGCAATGTAAACGCACCTTAAGAATGCAACAATTAACTTGAGTTCATCAAACAAGAGTAATCAAGTTGTTTTTGCCAGAAACGTACCCGTAGGAGATTGGAGTTATTAATGCAATTACGTCCGCTATGCGTGGTAGCTAATCAACAACTCTGTTTTACCATTATTTGGTGATTACTGAAGGACAGTTTTGTTTTCGTTGTTCAAAACAACTCAGGACACAATTTAAAGGTCATAAGTTTTACAACATGATCTTTGAAAACTTTCTTTACGTAATAAGGTTACTGTATTTTGATGTTTTTTAATGAACGCAGATGACTACATATTACTTTATTTGGAAGCTTTTTGCCTTCATAATGACCAAGGAACACGGTTCATTTAAGTGAAATAATATAAATCTTTTAAAGGAAGGCATGTATATCTATGCCGAAAAGCTGTAGATAACCTTTGCCAAGCATCTGATCATGCAGTGAGGTGATCTTTCTCCTGGTTCTGTCATAGTTGCTTGGATTTCCAATAGGTTGATTCTTTCCCTCCTTGAAACAAGCTACCTGCTTCCAAATAGGAGGTGAATTGCTGTCTTGGCGACAAGTTATTACACTGTCGTGTTTACAGAAAGCTCAAAGTTTATGTTAAATTCGAATCATCCGATCATATTCAAATCTCACCAACTCTTCATAAGATCTTAACATTTTTATCAACGTTTTCATCTAATCTAAAGGTATTGCTTCGAACAGGGAGGAACTAATCTCAATTATTTGTATTTATGTGATGTTCTTTGCATTTAAAACCAATTCTCTTGGGTAGGAAAAGATGGATGAAAATTGCTGAAATTTTAAGTTTGACCGAAGGGTAGTTTTTAAAGCTCCACACAATCAATGATTACCTTCGCTTCTATGTTTCTATTAAAATTGATTTGCTTTTCAATTCAGGTCATAATCATGCAAGTGAATTGAGGTAATATGCATCAAATACCATTTATTACGATATGATAAAAAACAGTTTACAGCACATGACTTGTGTTTACCATTTACATCTATAAAATGTTTCACCAGTTTGTTCATGTAATTGCAATAACAAGTATTTCTCTCTATGTTACTGTCTAATTGAAGATGCTGGTAATAGAAGTTCCTATGTTACAGTTAATTCTGAGAAACGGGGGTTTAAAGGTTTTGAAATCTTATAAAAGTTGTATTTCATTACACATAAATCTTTCAGGAAAATATGGAAATCAGTGAACAATTTAAGCTCTTATCTTTTATTGATAACACTACTAATTAATTACAAATGACTAGCTTGTACGTATAAGCGTGATATTTTTTGCTATTTTTGTGTAGGAACCTTTTTTCAATGTTGTGCTTTCTTTGTTAAACATATTTTGAGAATTGAATACAATTTAACCATCAATTTGATCAAGGTTAATTAAAGATTAGCATCCCTTCTCAATTAGTGCCCCCCCCCCCCCCCCCAGTTTTCCTGTTTCCATGTCCGTAGGGGTTGATATGTTATTCATGGGGGTTTGGGTCACAATTCACTGTAACATGTGTGCAATCATATTTCCCTGTTTTTTGAGTGGTGCTTTGAAAATTTTATGCTCTGTGGAATCTGGATAGTGCTGGTCACTGATATATTTTTAGATTTTAGTACCAATTTATAAAAGTTTTTCTACCCTTTGTACATATTTATGGTTTTTTGTCATGTTGTCTTAGTATTATTGGTTTTGAAATTGTAAAACTATATATTGTTGATTTGTGCAATAATTGTATTTAAACATCTACCTATTTATATGCAATTTTAATAGTTTTAAAAATTGTAATATATCTTGTCAATTTGGCCATGGGCCACTATAGAGAAATAAAATTATATGAATCTTAATTTAATTTAAAAAAAAGGTTATTTTACTTGTTTTCCTTGCTAGACATTGTACCCGTTAGAGACCCGTGAAAGATTGGTCTTGGGGGTTGGAGGGTTGGCACAGCGTTAGTTCCCTCGCCTTGCACCAATGAGGTCCCGGGTTCGAGTCCCGCGCCAGGCGCTTTTTTTTCATTTGGTTTTTAGTCCATGCTCACTTCCACAGGTTTGTCTCCGGGTAGTCTGGTCTTCCTCCTGCATTCAAAACTGAATTTAAAAATACATCTTGGAGCCCAGTTGAAGATACACTCTTATAAAGAAAGTATCAAATATGAGACAAAAAGGATCAATTTTGATCCTTTTTAGGTATCAAATATGAGCTTATCCTTTAAGGATCAAAATGATCCCATAAAAAGGATCACAATTTTTGATTCGAAAAAAGGATCAAATATTTCTTATAAAAAGATCTGCATAAAAACATCACACTGAAGTGACCCTAGCCGGGTTTGAACCCACGCCACTTATACCTGCTGGTAATTAGGAGACCAATGCTCTAACCACTCGACCACGGCACTGTCTGATGAAATCAATGTATTAATTCATGTTACACCATACATTCCCCGCTATGTAGCAGTTATGGGGTCACGGTACTCAAATATGAAACAAAACATGATGTTGCATCCAAACGCGGTATCAAAATGTGAGCTCATCCTCTCCGTATCAAAGTAATCCAGAAATACGGTCCTTAAAGGATCAAAAGTGATCCTTAAAGGATCAAAATAAAATGATCCCAAAAAAGGATCAAAAATTTGATCCCGGCCTTCTAAGAGTGTAAGCTTCCTTTAGCTTACTTTGTACAAAGTCGGGTTTTCTCGACGAAAGCCTAAACAAGGTACATAAAAGATTTTCATAATTTTGCATGAGTACCTTATCTTTTGCAAGGTTTCCATCCCATCTACGAGGATTACTTTCAAAAATGAAAAGGAGATAATCTCACTTACGTGCTTCAGTATACTCTTACATGTTTATACTTATTATTTTAGGATTGATCAAGAATTCTCTGAAACTCAAGTAACTCGGGTGGTTTACTCGTGCAAGAAAACCTGGAGCAGTTTAAGGCGGTCGATGGCATACCGTTTCAACTCTAACAGTTAATTACAAACGACTGGCTTGTATAAGCGTCATAGTTGTGCTTTTCTTGTAAAACATATTTTGAAATTTGAATACAATGCCACAATCAACTTGATTAGGGCCCGGGAGGGCCACTCAAGTATAATGCTGCAGGCATAGCGTGACCAAGAAAACTGTGAATTAGGGTTGTTTTTTAGGACAAAAGGGTGTATCAGGTGACACCTTTTAGGGTATCAAAAACAGCAATTTTAGCTCATTTTCAAGAAATAGGGTACTTTTTCAAACCCTAGTGTTAAAACGGTAGCGGTAAATTCCCAATTTAGGGTGTGAATGGTTGAAAAAGGGTATATTTTGGCTTCAGAAACAATCACCCTTTAGGGGGTGTTTTAAAAACCTGTGGTCACGCTATGCCTGCAACATTATACTTGAATGCCCCCCCCCCCCCCCAGTGATTAGGGTAATTAATCTTGTTTTTGAAAATCCATGTATGTTTTTTTTTTTTTAACTTGTTTCATTTGCAAGTTATTGTTAATTATATTCGCCGACGGTGGTTGCTAATCAACACCTCAGTAGTATATTTGTTAAGGCCGGTTTGGTTCAAATCAAACCAGGAAACCTATATTAAAATATAGAAAGTTTTGATCAATTTTAAGTGATCAAAACTTTCTGGGTTGCTCTGGAAGGATTTTAAAATCCTTCCATGGCAACCCAGAGTAGGTTACTGTAATGTTTTACCTTTTTACACGTGATACAGTATCACAATATCGGCAAACATGAAGAGAATGGTTTATAGATCAGTTTGGGAAAGGTCGTAATTTTTGGCAGATACGAATTCAACATTTTATTGCTAAATGTGCAAAATAGGATCCATTAAACAAGAAAATGCTTCATTTAATAGACTTGTAATAGCTTGCTCTAAAATATAAAAGTAAATGAATTCCTTTACTGTACAGTATTTGAAATCACGTACGGTAAAGGAATCCATTTACTAAAAGGTGAAGGTTCTGATTAAATTCTCATCCCTCAGGGCTCAACCGGGAGTAGTATATTTTTGATGCCAAATGAAAGCCCATATTTTGCTGATTATAAATCCAAAATTTCAACTCAAAATTCGTTATAGTTTTGGAGATATAGCACAAAATGTAAAATTGGTATACCTTTTTTCCATTTCTTTTGTATTTACATTACAGCCTTATCCCCAGGGTTGCATACTTTCTTTTGCATCTCAAGAGAAAATAAGACACAAGCTAAGGTCGAAACCTTGAACAATGCATTTCAGAGGTCAAGGTGAATCAGTACACCTTTAAAGGAATAACCTTTCCAAAACTAAGAGTATATATGTATATTGACCTTAAATGCTTATTTCACGCACAGAAACCTCTTATTCACAAACATCTCCTAAGAATGGCGATTACAATTAAGTGCGAAAAAAGAAGCTTAGGCAATTTATATGATATTTCTCCTATTCGTTTTTGAAAAGGATTCCTTTTGTGATTGAAACTACCACGCATCCCATAGCTTTTTGATACTATGACGTCACGTTATTGCTTTCAATGATACTGATAGTAATAGTGTCATTTCTTCGGAGTCCTAAAAGTTAACTGTATACGGAACTTGGCATTCTACTTTATGCATTTTACAATATGATTAGTAGGATATAGGTTAAAATAACGAAGCTTCAAAATATCATTCTTTGCTTATCATAAAGCAAAAAATTAAATGTTGTGTTGCTCTTTTCGGGATTCTTTTTTTGTTTTCCTTTACTTTTCCTGAAGGAGAGTTCAACCTTTAAAATCTCTAAAAACAATGCATAACGACATGTAAGATTATAACTACCCAAAAAAAGGGGATTATATTAATCGAACTGACCGTTTGACTCCATCGGAGTGTTGGCCAGTATTACTAAAGACGAAAAAGAAGAAGAAGAAGAACTATTTCTCAAGTTGAAACATATCGGCAATGAAAGGGTTAAATCTTCAGACTTACTTTATCAGTCATGAACTCTCCTACAGTTTCAAGATTTTATGGTGTATCCATGTAAAAAAACATTGGCAGATAGATTAAATCACGCTGCTCAAAAGCCTTATGGTCAAAAAGGAATTAGGTCATCTTCGTATCTCCCTAGCCGTTGATAGACCTGAATCAGCGAATAGAATAGCCTCTACTCTAGAGACACGGATTGCAAACAAGAACGTCAATTCTACAATGGTGTGATTTAGCTCAAAAACTGTAACTATCTTCAGGTTATTTTTATCGTATAGACAAAGTGTTTCCTAATTTGATGAGTGTATCGCAGGAAATCCGAGTGCTCTCTGTATCAATAATCTATATATTAGGCTACAAAAAGTAGGTCCTAAGGCTATTAACGCATATTATATTGAAGGAAATATATCTGACCAATGATATATATAAAATATATGATGACTCACCCCGAAAAGGGGGACTTTGCGACAAAACACTTTTCGAGAAACTGATATATATAGGCAGCAAAAAATAAAAATAACAAGAATTTTCAGCAGATTTTCTGTTGTAACATTTGATCGCCTTGTTCAATTTCAACAAGTTAGGTGTCATTTTAAAGCTTAGAAAATGGTGAAACAGATGAAATGAAAATTGATATCATCGGCAAAGTCCCCCCTTTCGGGGTGAGCCATCACATATACGACTTCTTAAAATTGCCACAAAACACTTGGGGCCTTTACTATGTACATGATAACGTTGTAGTAGCATAATCCCGGGAACATAATTATGTCGCTCATTTATTTAGTATGGTCACAAGTTTAACAATTGAAAGGGTAGGCGCAATATAGTGCTCACCCACACCTATTTTTCGACCACCTTTGTTCTGGTTTTGAAAAAGATGCATTTAAAACAAGTTATTACTTCATTTTCAATTAGTTTTGGGCAAAACATCTCTGGTTGAGTTTAATTATCACTATAATTAATAATATTTTCAGCAACATTGTTGTATGCCTACGATTTAGCCGTTCAAAAGTCTAAGGGTGACTTAAAAATCAGACACGATGGCTTAGCACTATATTGCCCCTGGATTTTATTCAGCGCCGTAGATCATTTAGAAACAACGGATTTTTTCTGGAATCACTGAATTCATAATCCTTGTATCAAGTACTCTTAGATCTAGTATTTTAAAAAAGAAACAAAAATGGCATCTAGTGTTTCTAGAAACCTAGAAATTGTAATGTGCAAGACCTCGGGACAATATAGTGCTTACCCTCACTTTTCAAGTGACTGGCTTGTTTTATTGAAATCACATGTGACTTCAATTTTGGTCAAAATATTTTCATTCACCCATGTACTTCATCATAATAAACTCGAAAACTATTTTTCATCTTTTTAGTCAAAAATCATATAAATCGAAACCAGAAACTTGTGCAGAATGAGGGTTAGCACTATATTGTGCCTCCCCCTTCAATTACACTATTGTTTATTTCATTACACATGTATCTAAAGTCTGGCAGAGAGAAGATTTCAGGTTTTTATTCCAGTAGTGGTTAAGAAGACCTTCCGTTTAACCGTAAAAGTACTATTTTCGTTAAAATTCGACGCAAAATTGTCGATTGACTTTTTCGACGCGAAAAATTGCCAGCCTTTAGTTACATATCTATGGAAGGTCTATGCAAACCTTTGTGGCAATAGCAGGTACAGCTGAAATAACATTTTGCGTATTGACTATATTTTTCGTTCCTAAAGGCTCTGTCACACATCGCCGTACCGTGCGAATAACGTACTAATAACGTACACTGTTTGGTAATCGATATACATGTATTTCAATGACCAAACCAGAGTACGTTATTAGTTCGTTATTCGTACGTTTCGTGATGTGTGACAGAGCTTTAAAGGCGGTGTTACACATCACCGTACCGTACAAATAACGTACTAATAACGAACTTATTTGGTAATCGATATTACATGTATTTCAATGACAAATCCAGTGTACGTTATTCGTACGTTTTGTGATGTGTGACACCGCCTTAAAGCGGTGTCACACATCACCGTATTGACGAAAACGTACGAATAACGTACATTGTTTTAGTGTACGGTGATGTTCGTTATGCATTCGGTAGAAACACGTTCAATTCGTTATCCATCCGGTAGGAATGCGTTTTGAGTACGTTAAGTACGTTGTCTTGTTTTGAGCAAGGTCAAAACTCTCAGCACTAGAGAAATATTATAATGAAACTTGCAAACCGGAAAGTGTGAAGAGGTATTATTTTCAAGTGGGGATTTACCTTGGCGATTGTCTCTGTGCCTACTCGTACGTTACTAATTTGTTTTGTACGTTCCTCATACTTAATTTATTCGTTTAGTACGGAACACGTCCGGTTCTCATTCGGCGTTGTTCAGTGAGACGAGACAACTTTTCCGCTTCTTATCCGCAAGTCGTACGGTCATTGTACGGTCTATTCGTTACATGTTCGTCAGTCAATACGTTCAATTGTATGGATTTCTTCACCGTATATAATCTCTCGCCACCGTATAGCCTGAACTTTGTACGTTATTCATACGTTTTGGCTCAATACGGTGATGTGTGACACCGCCTTAAAGGCTCTGTCAGACATCACCGTATAGAGCAAAACGTACGAATACCGTACAAAAGTTTCACATATTGAACGTGTGCTAAACGGACCACCACCGTACGAATAACGAATTAAACGTATACATAACGGACAGACCGTATGGATGACGTATTGAACGTACTTGTAACGAACACATGACGAACAACAATGCATAAAACAGAACAATGGTGGGATAAAGTACGTGCGTACGTTTTGCTCTATACGGTGATGTGTGACAGAGCCTTTACGCACAAAACATGCAATATTTGTTAATGTTAACCCGAAACATGCTAAAACAGCCGGTACAATAGGAATAGCAATCCCGTGATCTTACTGTCCGAGTTGAACGGTTTAGTATAGGCTTACAACTTTCAGGCAACTTCAGTTTCAAGCTTTATTCTGTTACGGTCTATAGACCTTTTCAAAACACGACTTTCCTAGAATTCCCGAAGCCGATTTTACACTTTCCGGCAATTGCCGACAGTAAATATTGCATACTAATGAGCTTGCACGTGATTGGTTGAAAAATAGCCACGTGATAGACGTTCCGGAGATTTCCGAATGGATTTTGAAAAGGTCTATTGAATGCATACTTTGATTCCAGGGGGACATTGATTACTTTAACGCCGGGGTAATGAGAGTGATGGTCTCCCATTATCAGGATCCGGTGTAATGAAATACAGCGTCCGTGTGACTGAGCGTCCTAGGTACTATTCAATTGTGCAGAACGTACTTATACATGTGCGATCAATAAATCATTGATTGCGACTTATTCTGTGTAGTTCAATATTAGACCTGGTGTAGCAGCAATGGAAGTCCCCCGTTCTTATTGTCCGGGTTGTACAGTAAAGTACAGGCTAACAACTCTCACGCAACATAAGTTTCACGCTTTACTCCCTATGGTCTATGGAAGGCGGACTACCATTTTAGGGGGACTAAGATTCCTTTCAAACCGGACTCCTGGTTACGGGAGACACTCAGTCTCACTACACCGGATCAAGTTGAACTACACTGAATATGTCGCAATCAATGTTTTATTGTTCGCACATCTACAAGAATATTCTTGGATAGTATCAAGGACGCTCAGTCACATGGAACGCTATTTCATTACACCGGTGTAATAGGAATCACAGTCAGCCCCCTTGTCTTACTGTCCGGTTTTACAGTAAAGGATAGGCCAATAACTCTCACGCAACATTAACTTCACGCTTTATTCAGATTATGATCAAATATGTGTGATACTAGTGATAGCTGACCCTCTCGGGTCCATTAGAACAAAAACAATTCAAAACATACCTTGTATGACGTCACAGAGAAGTTATGTCAAAAACACGGAAAATAAAAAAAAAATCACCAAAATCATGTTTTTTCTTCAAGCAAAAGTTTCATTTTTAACATGTCTTCGCTGACCACTGTGGCCCAAGTAAGCCCCATTCAACACCAAGCATCATTACTTGTTCACGGTAACCTCTCGGAGCTTGATACGCACACAAAGAAATAAAGAATATACAAACTTGCTGCCTGGATTTTCCGAGTTTCGTATGGGTTTCCACAAGACAATATAATAGGTGGCTGTCATTAGGTGGGTATGCTAAAAAGGTGGTGTTGTTACATTTTTTCATGGGTTCTC
>JXSR01S058291.1:57745-70929 GCA_000969725.1 Ophiothrix spiculata | reverse complement strand
CTGGTGAACTTTCTGAGGAAAACTTTGTGTGGTTACTGTTGAAAATGGAAAGTTTTTGTTGATGATAGTTCTAAAAGATTGAATTATTTGAACCAACTTGTAGAATCATATGACAAACTACAGCCTCTTCAAAGGAAAAAAATCCAAGAAATGGCTGTAAATAGAGATATTAAATATTTCAAAGTAATGATTAAAGTTTTATGAGTTAGTGAAGTTGAGTAAGTTTTGTAAAGTAGAAAATCCTCCTGAAACTATATGTAAGTTTTCAGTTGTAATACAAGTTTGTGTTTTACAAACAAACAAACAACTATCCTCTATACTTCTAATCAGTATTGGTCAGTATTATTTATGTTCACTATAACAAAATTTAAAAAAAAGGTATTAATCCATTTTTGTTGCAAAATTTGTACCAATGAGCAGGAAGTTCTGAAGTGAGGAATTCAGTTCCTTAAATTGGTTGAACAACACAATCAAGGAGCGGAACTAGAATTTCAGCTCGAGTGTGAGAGTCTGCTCTTGGACAGACTCGTGCATACAAAAGCATATGAGTCCATTCAGATCCGCACAAACGGCAGAATATTTCACACAAACTAATTAGAAGAGGGTCAACAGAATTTTCTAGCTAATAAGAATCATTTACTGATATTTTTGACAAATCTAAAAGATTAAGGTTTTAATCAAATTACAATAAATGCACCTTAAGTTAAACTATTACATTCAACCCAATTGTAGAGCACCAAATTGTGAATTAAATTTTTGCATCATGTTGTATCACCCAAAAGATTAAATCAGGTTACATAATTAGCCTGGAGTGATGATGAATAGAGTTTATCTGGGCTTGATACCTATCCACTTTGATACGCTGTGGTCATAGTCTGTCATTTGATGATAGGTTTGTTCCGTGATTAGGAGTGAACAAGTGTGTTCATTCATGATGACAATTACTTAATTTCTTAATAATTTGATTGAATTGAATTTACTCATTGTTGTGTTTTTTTGTCAATTGCTTCCTAATTGCAGGGATGTAAGGCCAACATCTATGGTGTAAGACATTTCACTGACCCGTTAGATAATCTAATAACATTGATTTGTAGATACCTCACTGGTGAACTTTCTGAGGAAAACTTTGTGTGGTTACTGTTGAAAATGGAAAGTTTTTGTTGATGATAGTTCTAAAAGATTGAATTATTTGAACCAACTTGTAGAATCATATGACAAACAAACAACTATCTCTACTTCAAATCAGTATCGGTCAGTATCAGTAATGTTTACTCTAACAAAATTTAAAAAAAAATATTAGTCCATTGTTGTTGCAAACTTTATACCAATGATCTGGTGGTTCTGATGTGACGAAGTTAAGGAACGGGGCTAGATTTTCAGCTCGAGTCTAACAGTCTGCTAAAGAGTTCATTCAGTTTCTCACAAGCGGTAGAATATTTCACATAAACTGAATAGAAGAGGTATAGAATCTTTAACTGGTATCTGTTACAAAAAAGATTTTGGTTTTAATCAATAAATGCACCTTAAGTTAAACTATTACAATGATTCAACCCAATCCCGTGCACCATATGTGAATTAACTTCGTCCATCCTGCAGTACGTATCACACAATGGATTAAATCAGGTTACGTAATTAGCCTGGAGTGATGATGAATAGAGTTCATCTGTGCTTGATACCTATCTAATCTAATCAAATAAATCATTGGTACTGAATATACCCCTAAAGGAATCTTTGAAATGGCTAATTGAGACCTGACACAACAAAATGAGTGGAATGTTACAATTTCAGAATCGAATTTTATTGAATTCTTCATACTTCATATTCTCACCTTTCGAACAACATATTAATGTGTCATACTTTTTTTTCCATATTTTCCATTTGGACTTCAAATATAAGGTAATTGACCAAATAACTGGCAATAATAACTGGGTGCATTTCAAGTTTAAGTTGGTGGATTATAATGGAGTGTAGTAGGGGAAAAAATGACTTCCGGCAAATTTACCTTTCCGAATTTTTCATTTAATTAAAAGAATATTGCATGATTAAAGCAAAAATTAACCATGCCATCATTTGTGAATTTGCACTCGCTTGTAATAGCAAGGTCCCCTTTGGACATGTCACCTTTGGTTGTTGGATTTCAAGCGTTATTAAATAAATGTCTCTAAAAATTACAACTTTGCTAAAAATGTAAGATGACACAGGGAATATATATAGAGTATTGAAAGTAATCATGGCTGTAAAGCATCTTTTAATGTTCTGTCTGTTGTCTTGTTCTTGTTTATCAAATATTTAATATTTTTAACCAACCAGATAAAATGTAGAGAAAGGGCTAACCCTATCCCCCCTTAAGCACCAGGACTTATGGAGTATCCATGTAGAAAACATTGGCAGGCAGATTAAATCAGGCTCCTCATACACCCTGTGGTTAGATAGGAATTAGGTCACTTCTTTTACTCCATGAATCACTTGCTACTTGTTAGATGTAGACCTATGAATGGAATAGCTCTACTCTAGAGACATATGACTGTAAACAAGTCCTATAATCTCACTTTGATGTGATTTTGGTCAAAAACGGTGTCACTGTTTTCAAGTCATGTGGTCAAATAAAAAAGTGTTATAATTTGATAAGTAAATCATGTGCAATGGGAGTGCTATTAGCCCCTACATATATGGGCTTAATTTTATCCTATGGTAAGATGTACAATTTTGTTTTTTGCTCAGAAATTAATTAATGGCGCCCTAATAGCTTTAAAACTACTTAATAAGAGCTGTAAACTTTTTTTACAAATATTACTTCGTCACATGTTTTTTAATTCGCTAATGTAACACTGCAAAACTGAATTGAAAATTCACCATGTGAAATGATACTATAGTTAGTCTCTAAAGTCAGTGGCAAATCTGCAATAGAGGGGAGCGATCAGACAACATAGTCTCCATGTTTCTTAGGGCAAAAACTTTACTCCAATTGCTCTCTAGTTTGGAAGTCATGTTAAAATGTTGGTCCCGTATTTAAATGTCCCTCTTATACAGTGTATACCTGGGTGAGTTATAAATGCTGACATAGCCCATTTGACTATTAGGCCATGATTAAATAGTCCAAACTCCTATATGTCTCAAATGCTCTGAGTTTAGTCCTAACCTGAACAAATATCCCAGGTCTTACCTTATGTTAGGATAGCTTTACCATTTGACACAAGTATAGCAAGCTGAGTGTTAGAGGCAAATATCCCTGGCAATCTTGTACATTAAAGAGCAGATTTGTTAAATTGGCCATAAAATGTGTCTGTATACATCCCAAAAGGATTCAGCGCAGACTAACACCATCATTATTGAACACTCACAAAGTGTCTTGATAGTATAATCAGTCAAATTGTCTAAAGTCAAAAACAAATCTGCGATGTAAATGCAGATAAAACCAGTCTTTATTAGGCTATTAACTTGTCCAAACTCTCTGGTGTGTTAAAATGCCAGAGTAAAGTACTATCCTGATCAAATACCCAGGTCTGAGCTATTGCAAAGATGGCTTCTCATTGACATGCAACTGACAGGCTGATTTAATTAGGAGGCAAACAGCCTGGCTCTTGTATGTTTAATGCAACCTGTTACATTGGCCTTAGAATATGTCTTTATTCATCCAAGTAGGGTGTAAAAAGAGGAGATACAAGATTGTTGACAATTGGATATCGGAATGCACCAGTGACCCAAGTCCACTCGAATAGTTTTTTAAGAAAAAAAAAACACCTTCACAGTATGTCTGATGCTTAACCCTATTTAACCCGCCCCAAAATGGCATGAATTGTGTGCACTGGGTAGTAGGAACTATATGGCGTGTTTTTAATGCGACTAGTTTGTAATGGTATTGGAAGTGGCATATCACTGGATAGCTTGGACATTCAGCTTTCAGAAAATGAGGATGCATTATCAATTATGCCAATCATATGCAAATTAGCTCATGAATAATTAATGAGCTTCTTGTTTAAAACCAATTTTTCATAAATCTAAGTCAGTATTTTGGCTACTTATGTTCAAAAAGTATTAGGTTCTATTGAGGAAGCCAGTATAATTATCTCTTCAAATCAAAAGAAATTATTTTATTTGATAAACATTTCATAATTATATGACAGTTTTTGTCCCAAATTTTGGAGATAAATTTTGGCCTAAAATTGGACAAAATCCCATGGTTTCAGGCCATTTAAGCCATTAAATCATGCTTTAAAGAAAGAAAAAATGGGTAAAAAGAATGTATTTCTATTTGGGGGTCCATAAATCAACCATTCTGAGCACTGTATTTGATTTCACATGTCTAGATATTGTTGCTACAGCCTGAAAAGGCAATTTCGTGCCATATGGCACGAAATTCGGGGGGTCGCGTTAAATAGGGTTAAGTTATGTCAATTTGGCTTGCAGGGTAGGTTAATGAATCAAATTGTCATATGAAACATGATTATTCAAAATGCAAAGACAACTTTCAATTTACATGCGACTGACACTAATTTAATTAGAAGGCAAATAGCCTGGCTATTAATGCAACCTGTTACAGTGGCCTTAGAATGTGTTTATATTCATCCAAGGAGGTTGTAAAAAGAGGAGATACAAGATTGTTGACAATTTTAAAGTGCTTGCTGGTCGATCTACTTCCAGAAATCTACCCTGGATCAGCGCGCTTTTTATTTATCCTTGGAATATAGCAACTGCCTCACATCATACCATATGATGTCCTCTTCTTGTATTTTGACCTCCCTTTAAGGGTAAAGGGAATCCATCTGCTCAGGAAAAATTGAATCCTAACTGTTTTTTAAACATTAAAAAGATAAATAGTTTCCACTGCATTTGCGGGTCTCGAACCATGGATTATGGCAGGGGTTAGTCATGCCTTACGAATTATGAAGCGAGTGATCTACCGCTGAGCTATCAAGGCATCGTTGAGATCGTGAACTAAAATCTAAAACATAAACATTAGAATGCCATATTTTTCTTTTGTTTACATAAAAATTTCATTTTTGCCTCATTGGAATGCTCAATTTGCAAGTAAATTATGCGAATACGTTTATCAGACAAAATGTAGATAATGTAAACACTAAAAACAGGCAATTCACAGCTCAAAGAGGGCGAACTCAGAGTCGTCATTCACGTCCTGTTTTTCGGGCAAAACAATGCTGGTTTGTTACATTATCATTCAAAATCAACACAACATATTTATAAAAAATATTTCATGTCGGGTTCACTTTGCCATAATGAGTCAACTAATTTTGCCTCTCTACCTACGAAGAGAGGAACACCTTTTTGTTTACCAAGCACTTGAGCGTGGTTGCCCCCTGCATGGTCAGCACTTGAGCGTGGTTGCCCACTGCATAGTCAGCATTAATGTTTGTTTACTTGATAGCGTTGAGATCGATAGATAATTTTCAATTGTGGTTAAGAGGTGATTGCTCTGGTTAAAGAAATCAATATCAGCTAACTTCCTCTTTGATGGCAAAAGAACCTGACATGTGTAATTCAATAAGAAGTATCAACCTGTCAAAATTTGAATACAGCCAAATGTTCGAACATCATGAAATAATGAGGTTTCGGCGAAAAAGGCGTCAATTTTTCGAAGTAGTCTATCAATTGACGTCCTTTTGACCTTGATAATGGACGTGAAATCACTAGTAAAGATTCATGTATAAACTAGAGACTCTATTCCATACATGTACGCCAAAATTGTGATATTCTGTTATGTGTAAGTAGGTAAAAATTTGCAGTAAAAATTACTTTCAGCCGAGCGAGACGATTTAGGGACTGCTACAGTAGCCTTAAGCCCTTCATCCATGAGTGTTAGTTCTTGTCGCCCACCATCTACTCAAGACACTTAATGATCTAATGGACATCTCCAATAAAGCAGCATTTATAACACTCAATCTGACAAAAGAACACAATTTCATGTCAATGAAAACTTCTCTACACTTCACTTCAATTTGAGCTGTTCTAAAAATTCAATAAACTGCATTAATGACTTGTATAACAAATTTACATTTAATCCCTTTTAAATCCTACAATTGTTTCTTTTTAGTAAATTTATTTCATAAAGTTAACAAAGTTGAAAATGCAGCCAACCCCACCATTTTCTTGAATGGTTGGGATATTATTTCAAGTGTCGAACGCCATCTAAGTTTGTTTTTCACATCTTATGCTAAAACATCAAATGTGTGTTTAGTAGCCGTCCATCCATCTTTCAAAACACACTTATGGTGTGATAGACATCTTCAATAAATCATCACTGAAAACACTCGATCTGAAAAATGTAGGTCATTATACCGGGGATGAGACTAACCCAGGGATGAGCATGATGAGGGGATAGATCTATCAATTATGGATTGATTTGGTTAATCAGTGTGTAACTAATACTTTGATGAGGACTTCCATCCAATGTACCGGGGATGAAACTAACCAGGTGATGAGGGGATAGACTTATCAATTGAGAAGTGTTTTTCCAAAACTCACTTAGTCCACTTTTGGTCGAAATGAAACCAAGCACATAGGAATGGTGTTCATCATGAGCACTAACATACCAACTTTGCAAATTCCCCCCAAAAAACCAATCAGTCGCCATTCCTCAAGCACAAGATTTTACCATTTTTTTTCAAAACTCACTTAGTCCCTTGCACGGATTTTTCCAAAACTCACTATTTCTAATCAATAAAAGGGTGAGAGTCCTGTCTGTTACAGACTCATCTATTATCTATATGTCAAATTGATGTTCTGTGAGGGTCCGGGGAGGGGTACTCAAAAAAATAATCAGTCATCATTCCTCAAGCACGAGAATTTACCAATTTTTTTTCATAACTCACTTAGTCCCCTACATGAATTTTTCCAAAACTCACTATTTCTTATCAAGAATAGGATGAGAATCCTGTTTGTTACAGACTTGTCTATTATCTATATGTCAATATGTTACATTGTTGTGCAGTGAGGGTCCGGAGAGGGGTACTCAAAAATTTTGGAAGGCATGGAAAATTTTGGTAGGCATGTACCGCACAGGTTATCCAACTTAGGGTTTTGCGGAACTCAATTTTTATCAAAATTTGGTCTATGGAACTGATTTTCTCTGAATTAAGGTCTCAGAAACTGCTTCTTTCCCGTAAAATTACAACTGCTGGAGGTAAAATTGGCTAAGAATTAAATTGAAAACTTTATATATTAAAATGGGTATCTTTGGGAGCAGGAGGCTTGAAAAGGGGAGGTTGAGGGCGGCACATACCTGTACCTTCCATCAATGTAAGTGACCCCCTCGATATTTTATTTTAATGCCAAATAAGGTCAAAATTTCACTTTTTCCATTTTGTAAAAATCATCAAATATAAAAATTACGCAACATCTGAATGGGTGTTTTTAAAATCCCATTCAGAAGACTTTTTTTTAATTTGTTGTTTTTAGCTTGTCTTAAAGCCCAAAATGCAAATTAATGTTTTTTTGTGAGATTTTCTCAAAATATGTTATTTTTGGTATGATTTTAACACCCCTATCCTCTTCCTTTTGAAAATTCCTTAAAATTGAAGCACTTTTTTGAGAAGTTATGGTACAAAATAAACTTGCAAAAACGTAAAATTGAGTAACGTGTTGTCCGCAAAATGTATTTCAAGACAAAGGTCAATTGGTTAAAAGTAAATTAAAACATGTTGAAGGAGGATACTACACCTGCAGTCCAAATAAGTATATAAACATTGATATATGCATTTTTTTTCCGGAAAGAACACCCTTAAAGATGTTTATGGATTCCCAGGTCCGAGTTGCACCTACCCAAACAAACAAGAGTTAGCCCCCCCCCCCTGTTAAATGCGTTTACATTCATATGTAAATGAACTCTGATAAATATTTTAGGGCTTATTGTAAAATTTTCATAATTCTTAATGTTGTATCCTTCTATCGTAAAATCAAATTTTTCCAAAACTCACTAACTCCACAAATATAGCGTGAGTTTTGAAAAAAATTGCATTTTTCAAAGTTACCATTTCTTTTTAAAAAGACAATATTCTTATGTTTTTAAATTTAATATAACCGATTCTGGATGGTTGAATAATTTGACTTTAGATTTAATTCACAAGAAAATCTGAAAAAATCATAACACAAAAAACATGATTTTCTCAGAATGAGTCGAAGTGGACTAAGTGAGTTTTGAAAAAAACACTCTTCAATTATAATGATTTGGTTCATCAGGTTCGTACTAATATTTTTCAGGTAGACTTCTGTTCGATGTATTTTTTTTATCCATGTCATACGCTAGTATTAAGTCAGTTACAGCAGAACTTGTAAAGTAGCAAAGTACTTATACAAATGTAAAGTTAATCTGCAAAATAAGCTCCCTGAAAATCGCGTCCAAAATATTTAAACAATCGAGCTTCTACGCAGTCTGTGCATATGTGAAATTCAGAATTTAAATCCACTGACAAAAGCTGATGCATGACGATCGTTATGACTGGTCAATTTCCCCAGTGACAAGAAGTTTGTGTGACGATTGCAAAGACAAACCATTTTCTCCCGTGAAACTTTAATGCTGCCATGTATCTAGTGGTTGGAAACTTATTTTACGCAAAAGTCAGGTCAATATTTTCAATGTCTGTACACATGTATGCTAAAAAAAATGTATTTGTTAAACTTGCAATATGACAACTTGTCTAACTTACTGTAATACTGCCATCTAGTGGGCATTCTTAAGATGTTGTTATCATCACAGCTAAATGAAATAGAATTGTTTGCCCAGGTTTTGTCATATATTGAATAAGCAAACACATACTTCATAAGCTAGTGTCATATATATGGAAAATACCTTAAAGTATGTCCAAATTTAGATACATTTTGCTTTCAGATGAAATTTACTAAAATGTGGAAAAATGCCTTTGTCAAGAAAAATGTAAACAACAAAAAACAAAAATATCTCTTTGTTAAGAAACATGGATGCATGATTTTTTTTTTTTATTTTTTTCTCAATCTTATCAACTTTTTGAAATTCTGATGATGAAACCTTTCATGTGGTTTCATGTAAATCAATACTATTTCCCTGTGTTCAGGTTTTTTGCCAAGCACTGCCATATTGAAACACCGAGCTGTAGTTCACTATATCTGCAATGTTATAAAGAAGTGAAAGAATTATCTCTATACTTTGTCAGGACAAGTTGAATTGAATGAAAATTGGTGTAAATAATGCCATGATAGCTGTGCACTGCTTGAAAACCGTGGGCAAAATCTTGATAGATAACTTGTGAAGTATTGGGAACAGGTTGATAAAGGTGTCGGTTTTTTATTGATGAAGAATTATTTTGAAGAAATAAAATGCAGCTTAGAATATTGCATGCCTTTTGTGAATGTAAAGTGAAGTATGGCTCTTTGTGGACTAACCCTAACTATATGTTGCTCACACTTGCTCTGATTTCACTCCAATGTTTTCGTTTGGCAAATAACTTCATGTCTTTCCCATTTTTGCTTGTATCCATGCAGATTTCAAATCATTTGGGTGAGATTTATAAATTATTATAAAATGTATGATATTGATACCTCTGTCATCTAAGACACCAAGTCGACTTGATTTAATTTGATGATCTTTTATATGACAACTTTGTGTATCTAATTATGGCAGCTTACTGAAGGAAGTCTATATTTTAAACCTGTATCAGGCCTGTTCTTCATATACATTTAGGATATAAGTCAAATACGTTTATAGAAAAGAAAGGACTCCTCATGTTTTGCCTACAAATGGGTTTGATTGATGATACTAGTATCCTTATTGTGTAGCATCCACTTTTTATGAAAAGGGGAGTCTCGAGTAAAGGTATCAATTTGTTTTTTTGAATTTGTAGTAGATAGTTTACTTCGTATATATGGATCTTTTTTAAAATCAGCATAAGTTGGGTCTATAATCACTGTTCACGCGTCAGCCACATCACATACTGGCGGATCTGAAATGGCTGCCTTGTGTGACCTAAACTGTTACCAAATTGTTATAATTAACACTATAATTTAATTTCATTTGTACATTACTTTTTCTTGGGGATATACAGTATTAGATTCAACTCATGGTCATAAAACATTATGTACCAACTAAATTAAATGTTTGTGTTAATTATAATAAATGTTCAACAATTAAGGTCACACAAGGCAGCCATTTCGGATACGACAGTATGTGATGTGGCCGATGACTTTTGCTATAATCTGCTAGGTGGGGATTATTTTGCTATATTATCATCAATTGGCAATGGCATTAAGAATATCTTTACACACACCATGCTGAAAACATGTTCCATCAGATTAGATAGGACACATGATTAGCCTGCAGTGATAAAATGGAGGTCATCTTGTGCCCCAGAACTAGATGATGTTGTCAATGACCTGCTCAGTTCAATAAATCACTTCTATTAAAGGATGGACGATTGAATCATGATGTGTGTTCCTATACTTTCAATTTGTTTCTCTTTGTGAATGGAAGTAAACAAGCATGTTCATTTCATGGCAATAATTATTTAATGTGTTCATAATTTAATTGAAATGAATTACTGAACTTCTGCGTTTTGTAAACAGTGTTTTCTGCATGTCACTTTCATGCTCGCCCTTTAGCAAGGTTTACCTTTTAGCAGTGGGTAACGGATAATGCAAATGAAATTGAACAAACGGCTGCGACTTTCTATTGATATATTTCATCACCAAGTGGCATTTGCATTTATGGATAGATTTCAGTGCTGTGAGCGTGATTTTTCAGATTAACACCAGGGTACCTGAATTGATTAGGCTGTGGTGACAAAATTATGTGGCCACTTGATATCATTAAAAACTGAAAATTAAATAAAAAAGTTTCCTGCAGTAACGCTTTGCTCATAGTCTGTCGTTTGATGATAGGTTTGCTCTATGATTAGGAGTGAACATGTGTGTTCACTCATGATGACAATGACTTAATTTCTTGATAATTTGATTGAATTGAATTTACTCATTGTTTTTTGGGGGGGTCAATTGCTTCTTACTTGCAGCAACGTATGGCCAACATCTATGGTGTAAGACATTTCACTGACCCGTTAGATAATGGCAGAACATCGATTAGTATACACCTCACTGGCGCACTTCCTGAGGAAAACTTTGTGTGGTTACTGTTGAAATGGAAAGTTTTTGTTTTTGTTGATGCTTGTTTTAAAAAGATTGAATTATTTGAACCAACTTGCGGATCATTTGTTATTTACCAGAATCATATGACAAACTACAGCCTCTTTGCAGAGAAAAAATCTAAGAAATGGCTGTACAGGGTGTCCCAATAAAAATGCATCACTGTTGTTTTTGACCATATCTCAGAAAATAATGGACACAAATTAAAATTTGTTTCGTGATAATAATTAGTATAGTTTAATCTTTCATCGGTGAAATTGTGAGCAAAATCCGTCGAGCCGTTCTTGAGAAATTAGAATTTTGTAAGGAGGCTCAAGTTTACCCCATTCCAATGGGGTTTACCACAGTAACTCATATTTGCAACTATTATCGATCTGAAATGACCATGTCATCACAGTAGTGGGCAAACTCTAAATGAAAAACTCAATTCATTTATGGATAAATACCCTTTCAAGAAAGTTACTACAAAACAACAACCACAACAACAACGACAAAATAACACCAGCAACAGAAATTTTAGAATTTGCATAATCAGATTAAACTTGAAAGCTTGTCTGATTACACTCGACTCCCTTCATTGTCCGGGATTTAGAACGTCGCATTGGACTAGGAAAATGGTGATAATTATCACAAAGGTGTTTTGAAACTGATTGTAGATATGTGAAAAGCAAAGGTGCTTGAAATTTACTTAGAACTGTACCAAAATTAATCAACATGAGCTCCCGGCATGAGCTACCATAAACTAACAGACAATCCACCTTTCACGAGAAAGTGAATTGACAATGCTATAGTTTTAACACATGTAGATAAAGAGACAGTCATGAAGATTTTCTTTTTTATGAAAAAACGCTTAAAACTCAGAAATGTTTTTATAGATTTCCGAAATACACTTTCCATTTAAGGAAATCTCTGCCTTGGTTAAGTTTTTATTGAGAAACCGCGAGCTCGTTTTTTCTTTTTATTTAACGCTGCAAAAGAGCAAAACCTAACCTTTGAATTAGGGTGCCACTTTCAGTGCTGCAAAAATATCAAAATCACGTTTTAGCGTCTATGCCATATTTTGTGATCTTTTTATGTCTGCTTTGTAAGTTTAAAATAAATTGATCAATAGTAACCAAAGACATGTTTTATTAATATGATAAACATGAGTTACTGTTGTAAACCCATTGGAATGGAGTAAGATTGAGTCTTCCTACAAAATTCTCGTTTTCTCGAGAACGATTCGACGGATTTTGTTCAAAATTACCCTGATATTAATTGTTATTATGAAAAAAGTTTTCATTTTTATTTATCGGTTCCTGAGATATGACCAAAAACAAAAGTGATGCATTTTTATTGGGATACCCTGTATATAGAGATATTAAATATTTCAAAGTAAAGGATTAAATTTTAAATTTATGAGTTTGTGAAGTTGAGTAAGTTTTGTAAAGTAGAAAATCCTCCTAAAACAATATGTAAGTTTTTAGTTGTAATACAAGTTGGTGTTTTACAAACAAACAATTATTCTATACTTCCAATCAGTATATCGGTCAGTATCATTTATGTTCACTGTAACAAAATTTAAAAAAAAAAAGAAGGTATTAGTCCATTTTTGTTGCAAAATTTGTACCAATGATCCGGTGGTTCTGATGTGAGGAAGTTAAGGAACGGGGCTAGAATTTCAGCTCGACTCTAAGAGTCTGCTCTTGGAAAGACTATTGCAGACAAAAGCACACAAGCCCATTCAGATTCTCACAAACGGTAGAATGTTTCACACAAACTGATATAGAATAGGGTCAACATAATTCTGTAGCTAATAAGAATCTTTGACTGATATCTGTAACTGTTACAAATCTAAAAGATTTTTGTTTTAATCAAAAAACAATAAATGCACCTTAAGGGTAAAGGGAATCCATCTGCTCAGGAAAATGTGAATCCTAACTATTTTTAATCATGAAAAGTTTCCACTTTGCGGGGATTCGAACCATGGATTATGGCAGGGGTTAGTCATGCATTACCCAGCGAGGGATCTACCGCTGAGCTATCAAGGCAGCGTTGAGATCGTGAACTAACATCTAAAACAT
>JXSR01S058291.1:16969-34870 GCA_000969725.1 Ophiothrix spiculata | reverse complement strand
ATAATATCAATAATTATTTTATGATCTAAATTAATAATGACTGCTCGTCCCTGGCATTGGATCTGGTAAAGAAGCTCGACTCGTCCTTACTCGGCTTAGGAAAGTGGCTGTCTAAATG
This sequence comes from Ophiothrix spiculata, assembly GCA_000969725.1. Lineage (NCBI taxonomy): Eukaryota > Metazoa > Echinodermata > Ophiuroidea > Amphilepidida > Ophiotrichidae > Ophiothrix > Ophiothrix spiculata. The sequence goes on along the minus strand of JXSR01S058291.1, from coordinate 34,752 downwards.
TATTATGTCCTGCAGTGGTCCGGTGCAGTGGTGTAATAAATTTGATTTTTAGTTCAGCATCGGTATGATATGGGAAGTTATCGTCTGCTCAGTGTCAGCTGCGCTTCTCCTGGATATGATACTACCCATATCATACTCTGCTTCACCAAGTAACTAATAATAGAGTCTTATGACTATAGATATTTTGGTAACTATAATAAGCTAATGATTCATTGGTGCCTTATGTACTACCTCTAAACTGGATAAAATTGTATTAATTACGTATTAAATTTGTCCAAAAAATTATCAATGGATTAGAATAAACCATGATTCTGTTTAGTAAAGTTTAATAATGTTTCATACAAAACTTACTCCTATCTTCGCAAAATGCTGTTATTATGAAGTTTGTTTGAGTTAAAACAAGCATAATGATTTTAGCAAAACTTGTTAATTAACTCCCTAAAGACAGCTAGGTATTATGTTCTTGATGCATTTTACAAGATGATGAGCAGATTTAGGTTAAAAGTAAAACATCAAAATGACAGCTATTGCTTTCACCACCATAGATTAAATTCCATTATAATGGGATAGTTAATGGTTAGATAGTAAAATAATCTTTCTTTGTTGAGTTTTATCAGTATTTAGTTTTTAAAGGTTTACATCTAGTTCAGCGCAGAGGTAACTGATGTGTCTTGGCAAATACCATCATTTTCCTAGCTGTTATATGCAGTAACAGCTGTTGGTTTGTAAAAACAATGTATTATTTTCCAGGTTGTATCTGTATTTTAAATGATAAATGATGGGGTGGGCTTGCAACTTGCATTAACTGTTTCTCTACACCCATTCCCAAACTAATTGTATTCTAAAACCTATATCAAAGTATATGTTACTAGCAGTAGTTTGTGCTACTGAATATGATGATGATGTTGGTGTTGGTGATGGTTAATTTTGGGTAAAGATGTGCAAAATTGTATTCCTCTTTCCCCTCCATCACCAAAACAAATAAAAGGGAACGGGGAATCTGGAAAGACTAACATGCGTTCTTGAAACTTTGAACTCTTTTTGAAACTTTGAACCACAAGCAAACTCCTTTTGTATCTAGAAACTAATTACTTTTTGAGAAAAATATGTCAAAAATGTCATTTTTGCCAAACTAATTTTACATTTTATATTTGTGACCCGTCATATCGAAAGGTACCTTAAGGGTGGTAAAATCAAAATCAATTTTTTGATCTAATCTTAAAGCTGAGACTTCAAGCTTTAAAATGACAAAGTTATGGCAATTTTAAAAACGGAAGTCATACATTTCTGGATGCTTTTCCTATACATTTGTATACAGAAGACGCTCACCCTGTAATTTGTGCGATTTTCATTTAAATTAGATTTTAATAAAATAATTACATTTTCCTTTGAAATAAATCAATAATTTTATCAAGATAATGCATTGTGAATAATAGGCAAACCAAAATTTCGGAGTTTGTCGTTTTTTTATGTATTTCTTTATTTTAATCTCACCCGGCTATATTTAAACCTGCTATTTTTAAAAAATCTGTAACTCCGCCAAATTAAATCCGATTTTGACCAAAATTGGCTTAAAATGTGTGTAAATTTATTATCTTTCATATTATTATAGTTACTTATAATATGAGTATCAATTTCATTTTATTTTTCCAAATTCCTTTTTTTGTCAATGTTCGAAAGCTTATATCACGAAAGTAGAAAAAGCGCTAACTTGCGATTTTTGAACAATCGTAACTCAAAAACGGAACGTCAGATTTGTACGAAATTTGGAACACATATAGAAGAGACATAGACTGAGGGCACCATGAAGCTCCTTTTTGAAAAAAAGTTTCCAATTTTAAATTATAAAGCAAAATTACCTGATTGGTCGGTTACCGGTTGCCATGGCAACGATATAAACAATTCAGCTTCATGGTGCCCTGCGTATTTATATCCTACACCTACTTCCCAAGTTTGGTACCAATAGTATTTTTCGTTTCTTAGTTATGATCGTTTAAGTGTTTAGTCAATCAGAGGCTCTATGCGGTTACCATGGCAACCAGACCAAATTTTGCGCATTTTCTCTACAAGGGCTACAATATGATATATGACATTAATATGTAGTAACTTGGGAACATTGTGTAAATTCATCTCAAAGTTCATGCCAAAATACCCCAGACCCCCCCCCCTTAAAGTTTGTGTACTCAAATTTACCTTTTTTGTTCTGCACATAAATAGTAATCTCCATAGCAACGGGTAGTTACCAAAGTTGTATCATCACCAAATTTTGCACACATGTTGAGTAAGTCATACCCTTTATATTCATTAACTTTGTTTTGAAAAAAAAAATCAATAAATTAATTATTGATGAATTAAATTAATTGATTATTAGAACCTGTAATCCACGATTTTCTATTAAATCTTGGATGGAGAGGGGATTGTTATCTTGGATATTTACACCTTTTTCTAATGTTTTGGATTTTGGAACCTGATTGATGTGATTATATACTCTCCAAAGGTAACGTTTCCGATCAAATGCTATGCTCAGCTTCAATGGCCCGTATCTCGTAATATACTATGCCGGTATTAAGGTACCTTTAGATATGACGGGGCACATTTTATGTTTTATTTATGCAATTAGTTTGAAAGTTTTGGTACAAAAACTTTTTTTTTCTTTCAGTTGTGTGTCTGCACCAACCTTTTAACTTAATGTAATGGTTGTTAATGATTATATATTCACTGCCTAAGATATGATTGATAGATGAATGTTTCTTAAACCAATTCATATCTGTCAGAATTGTAAATGCAAAAGACACATTTTGTCATCTTTTCTTGATTACAGTCTGCGCCAGATTCCAGACAAGTTTATCAACCTGCCCGCCCAGGCTCGCCAATGCAAGATAGTTGGTATCAAGCCTCCCAAGACCATCTCTTAAGACTTTTCTCTTTTGTCCTTTTTTCTTGTTACAGTCTGCGCCAGATTCCAGACAAGTTTATCAACCTGCCAGCCCAGGCTCGCCAATGCAAGATAGTTGGTATCAAGCCTCCCAAGACCATCTCTTAAGACTTTTTCTCTTTTGTCCTTTTTTCTTGTTACAGTCTGCGCCAGATTCCAGACAAGTTTATCAACCTGCCAGCCCAGGCTCGCCAATGCAAGATAGATCGTATCAAGCCTCCAAAGAACATCCCTAAAGTCGTTTCTCTTTTATCTTTTTTTCTTGTTACAGTCTGCGCCAGATTCCAGACAAGTTCATCAACCTACCTGCCCAGGCTCGTCAATGCAAGATAGTTGGTATCAGGCCTCCGAAGACCATCCTTAAAGACGTTGTACTGCTACAAGATACCCGTTGGCCAGTATCTTCTGGAAAACGCTTGGTGGAACTCGTCAACAATAAACAGCTCGTTGCTGTCGTCAAGGTAAATACAACTCTTTTAAATGGAAACTTTTATAAAGTTAAGGGTTGATCTATTTTTTCATGGTTAAGGTCAAGCTTTATTTTGATAATATTAGATAAAGTGTAGCTAAGGTCACACCTGAAAAATTGCAAATTATGATTAGAAATATTATTTGATCCTTCCAATAAGGTATCCTCTCTCTATCACCATGACTTTTTGACTGACTGGGTTTGCTTTTGGTCTATGCACTTTAGGTCCCATCCAAAATTGTAGGGTTAGGGTCGGGTCATGGTTTAGTGAGTTTGAGCCAGGTCATAGTTAGGGTCGATATACATTGTGTTTGATGAGACTTAGTATAATTTTTCCTCTCCAAATGATATATTTGGCTTAAAGTTTCACACCTTTCTAGTTAATAGCCAATTATTGATTTAAATTCAGGATCCCAAATTAATTTTACATATAGGCCTGTAGAAAAGTATGTATGTTCTTTTTGTTGCATTTTCTTCTTGACAAAGCAAGTTCAGGAAAAAATATACATGGATGCCCTTTTATTGTCATATTTATAATATTGCTTTAGGGTAGGTTTTTTTTTTGTGACTTAGCTCATTAACACAGATAAGATGGCTTATGATAAATTTCATACCTCAGTTTAGGTTTGTTTAGTGTACTTCCACATGCGAAACAGCTTAATAGCTTAGTAGTAAAGGGTTTAATAGTGATGAAAACATACATAGCAAATCAGAGAAAATTTGTGGTATCAAATTTATCACTAGGATAATAGACATGAATGCAAGTAAAGGCCTGTTATCATTTTGAAAGCTACTTTATTTGCCATCAATGCACTCTACCCCATCACCTATTCAAACTGAGACATGTTGGATTTTGAAAAGAACAGACAGAAGCATGCTACAGAATGTTGTAAGAAGTACAAGATGATAGGTTCCATTAATGTGTAATGTAGTGTTTGGTATTGTATCAATGTTAAATTTCACAGTTAATGTAAAGTAAGCTTTCTAATGTGTGCTCAGACGTGCGTATCAAAGGATGTGTTAATGTTACAAAGAAAACATCACCTTATGCTATACTAAAAATGTCTAAATCTGTTAAAGTTTGCATTAAACTTGGGTTTCCTAGGGTGATGTCTTTTTCTTTTCTGGTTGAAATAGAAGTTAAGTAAGAAATAAAGCATGTTTTCCAGCTGATTAATTCTTCCAGGTATGGTTACTGTTATTGTATATAATTTTAGTCTGCAGTTCATTTTTATGCGACATAGTACAATTTCTTGGGGAATGGTGTGTTAAAAAGGTACTAAGTAAAATTAGTGAAAATGCAGCAGCGAAACAAAAAAGTCTATAAGACTTGATGGACCAAGTGTACTTTAGGTGTAGGGTTAGGTTTAGGTTTAGTTTTAGGATTAGGGTTTAGGGTTAGGGTTTTTCCGATTTGATTTGAGAAATCTACCTAAACAAATCCACCTATACATCATAAACCACAGCCCATGCTTTACTGTGCTGTACATTTTAAAAAGATTTGAAGATGTCAAATACCGCCAGGGACCATTGCACGTTCACCATTACCCCATTTTTGTAATTTTTTGAAAATTGAGGGGCGTCGAAAGGAATAATTTGTGCTTTGCTTCCAAGCATTCTTTTGGCGCAGTCAAGCGTGACCAAGACATTCAATCACCTGCTTATCACTCTATTACAGATGAACATTCCATATGACCACTCAACTTGAGTAGAGAGGTGACCTTGAACAAGACGGGGTCAAATCAAATTTAACCTAAAAATCATGTTTTTTTACCCATTTTTGTAGCTGCCCCTTACCAGTACATGAGAATATTTATCACATTCAGAGTTCCATTTCACACCCAACAAGATAACCTATCAAATCTGACCAAAAGCATCATAGGTTCCAAATATTTTCCTCATAAATTGACCTTTACCTAAAAAAGGGGTAAAAATATTTGTATTCCAACTATATAGGCAACCATGTATATAGTTCTATATCATTTTGTATGTCTTTTTGTTAAAAATTAGATTCATGCAATGTTGAGAGGTCACAGTCAAGAGTTTACTCCTCCATGCTAAGTAACCTAGAAACACTAAGGCAACCAACACGGTAGACAGCTCAGGAATTCACACATTATTTTACAAGCACTTTGAATCCTAGAAATCTGTTACAAGAGCTGTGACAGCTGCCAGTGGCAAATAAACTTGATATCGTGGATGATAGGATTCTGAACTCCTTGACCAAAGTCAAACATTGCAATAGCATTGTGTTTCTCGAGTGTCTGTTAACGTGTCATTTACTTGCTCAGCCAGTCCCTTGAGGAGAACACAGCAGTACAACTTCACACAAACATGCAGTATGATGTAATCCAAATTCTTGAAACTTTTTGCTTATTTGTGAATATCAATAAGGAAATATGAATTAAAGTTGAAAGTTACATGCTTTCAAATATATAAATAATAACATTCAGGTTTCATCGTTTACCCTTCCATGTAGTCCTGAAATTCTGAATTTAGCCAACATAGCAGCTTAGGAATTCACTGAAATACTTTTGAGCGCTTAGAATTCAAGAAACTGGAGCTATGACAGCTGCTAATGGCAAACAAACTTGATTGGATTCCAACTCCTTGACCAAAGTCAAATATTGCAATAGCGTCACATGTGTCTCAAGTGTCCTTTAACGCATCACAATTTCCCATATCATACCTCTGCTTCACCAAATAAATAATACTATCTGATCAGAGTGTCCCTTTAAAATGTCATTATCAAAACAATGATAACAAACTGGCAAACCCCTTATTGTAACTATAACACACATCCCACCCACACACCTATCGAATACTGGCAAATTAGGCCAAAAATGTTGTGTTGCCCTCGGCAACCGACTCTAGTAAAACAAAAGGAAAACACCCAATTTTGCTCATATTGGGTGGGGTTTTTTTAAACTTTTGAAAATAGTGGAAAATGCACAAAATTTTCCAACCGACCAGCTCAAGTTTTCAGAAATTACACTTGAGGGCAACATAACAATTTTTTTTTTTAACCTAACATGAAAATTTGGCAGTGTTGTTTCACTACCTCTTTTTTCCTTAAAATTGGAAATTCGTTTCAAACTAGAGCCAAGCATTCATCAACGCCAAGAATCAGAATAGTTTCCTTTAATTGGTACAACACATATCATGTTTAATAAAAAATTAAACTCAGTAACATACCACAAATGGTCTGTTGGGAACAATTTTGTCAGTTTCGGTGCAAATATATACTAGTATTCAAAATAGGGTAATTCTGAATAAAGTGAATATGTGTTCAAATAATACATCAGTCTATATGTCTTTACATTTGAAATTTATGATATACTTTTTCACTTCATTGCACATTTTTTTACATATATATTTTCAGATCCTTGCACAGAATTCTGAACTATAATTCGAGAGATAGTAATTTCAAACTAGCGTCTTTTCAAACTCATGTGTGTTTCAAGCTTGATTAACATATCCCTTAAGGAAGGGCTTTGTCTGAATCGATGCTAATATTAAATTGGTAATTTTCTAAAACATTGGCAATACATGACATGCAGTAAAAATTAAGAATTACTTATTACAGATTGTTTAGTTAGTTATTTCATTTATTTTGTGTACTCTCTAAATGTAAACGAGTGAAAATTTCACTCCCAAAAGAGTTAAATTCTTGTAACACTCAAAAAGGAGTGGTTTTGTGTGTTAAACAGCACATTTTCATTCGTAAAGAGTAAATTTCCACTCGTTTGAGGAGTTAAACGAAAGAAAAACTAAAACTAAAAAAGTTCCAATGTATTTTTTATGTATTAATAACGAATGGCCTGGTGATGAAAAATCATACACCATAACATTTAGTTTGATATCAAATGTTTGATAATTTACCAAACCAAGCATCGGTTGTTGATTAGAAGATGTATTAGAATTTATGAAATAACAAAGACTTCTTCAAACAAAATATTTTTTTTAGCTCAAAAGAACTATAATTTGACCCATACAGATGATGGTTATTCAAGTGAAAAAGGTTTACACTTGGTCTTCTCAGGTTTATATATCTGGTTGTAGTCAGAATCTCCAGCCGCATGGTGGTTCCCAACCTAAAACCTTAGTTCGAGAGATGCCAAGTCTCCCTATTTTTGCAGGACACTCCCTACAAATGCTTTAACTTTCTTACATTATACCAAGCAAATGTCAATTTTTTTAAAAATAAATCATGTCATTGAAATACATACAAATTTTAAAATCCTCCCAATTTTTTGAAGAGAATCTCCCTATTTTTAGCTTTTAAATGTTGGCATCTCTGGAGTACTCTCCCCTCCCACAGGCACCTCTTTGTCTGATACAGCACAACAGTTAGCTTCAAGACTTACTTTATGATTTCAGGTTATCACAAGAGAAAAAGGTATGCCGTCTGTTGAACTAGCCGACTCTGTTTGTCTAAATTCTTCTGGCACTTACAATGCTTGTATTGTGCAGTAAAGACATTTTTCAAAAGTTTGATATTAGATTTGTGAAAAATCTTTGAAAAGAAGTGGGTTGTCTGGTGCGATAGTGACTTATATATTTCAATTTATCCGATAACAGGAATTTCTCATAATGGGTTTATTGTATTCACTTTGGATCAATTGCAGTACTTTTCTTAAAGAAATTTGGGAATCATGTGCCCCCAAATAGAGTAAAGGGGTTAGATTTTTGTTCAGTTTTTCTGTTCTAGCCCTAGTTATAAACTTTGCGTTAAGTCCTTACAGTTAAATTAAACAGGGCAAAACATTTCAGCATTACATTGCAGTTTTTCAGTATTAATGTCAGGTGATTGCAACTTGCTCTGCTGACCCCATAATAACCTATGGATGGAACATATGGTGTGATATTGTCTATGCATTGATGGGTTACAGTACCCACCAAATCAATGATGACATGCCCAAAGTTTAATTGTTTGATGTCATATTTAAGGTTAGGATCCCGTCAGTTCATTGATACCACATTGATTGAAATCAGTCATGAATATGTGGTCAAGGTTATTACAAGAAAGTCTCATTTCATTTACATCTTTGAAGTAGAGCTATTAAAGTTTGCCGCAGACTTGTATACATCTAAACAAACAAGGGTGCCCCCTCCTCGGTACCAACCCACCATAACCCCCACCCCCTCTGCTTCAGCTCCCCTAGATGTCCATTACAAGATTACATTAGTTTCAAAGACCTCCATTTTTAAAGAAAGTGGTCCAACATTTTTTCCGTAAGACCTCAAATCAGAAAAAATCTGTTCCATCGACCCCAATTTTGACCAAAATAAGTCAAAATTAGTAAGACCCTAGTTTGGAAAACCTGTGCGGCACATACCTATCAAAAATATTCGAGAACCCCTCCCCCTGAGTTTGGCCTATAAAATTGTGTCAAGTTATTGCTTTTGACATGATCCTCCCTTTAGATTTGATCTTAGATAATACAGGTAAATTGACTCCGCATCCAAGTATCTTTTGTAAGCAAACTTAATGCTTCAATGTTTAACAGCATTACAATTTGTATCACTGAATCCTAGATATAAAGCTTGACAAGATGACATCAGGGATTTCATGCATATCGTATCTTCGTTTTGAGTCAGCGTATGTTCTCTTGTCCAAACAGTGTTTCATATTCCTTCGTTTCAGTATCTATTTTTCTTATTTTGGTTTCATGTCAGGTTCTTTTGCCATCAAAGAGGAAGTTAGCTGATATTGATTTCTTTAACCAGAGCAATCACTTCTTAACCACAATTGAAAATTATCTATCGATCTCAACGCTATCAAGTAAACAAACATTAATGCTGACTATGCAGTGGGCAACCACGCTCAAGTGCTGACCATGCAGGGGGCAACCACGTTCAAGTGCTTGGTAAACAAAAAGGTGTTCCTCTCTTCGTAGGTAGAGAGGCAAAATTAGTTGACTCATGATGGCAAAGTGAACCCGACATGTTCAATGCTTGCTTTGGGATTTCATTCAAATCTTATGATCACATGAAATGATATGCTGTCTGTGAATCTTTTTTTTTTTATTTGGGCTACAGCCCAAAAAAAAAAAAGGGGGGAGCCAGCCTTCTTGCTTCAAAATATACTTGCCTATTTACAATATTTTTTTTTTCAAACAGTTTATTTGTAATATACAATTAACACAATATTTGAAACTTGATCAGGGATACCGTATATAACATATTAGTTGCAAAAATAGAATGGTATCACTTACTTAAAGTAAATTGATTGTGATAATGGCTACATGTATCAAAAACATATCCTAACACGAAAACTTAACTGTAACCCTATTCTCTAAACCAAAAACTAACCATAACCCTTAACCCTAACTCCCAAATGCTTAAAAACTATCTAAGTATTTCCCGTTTCCCCTGAGATTTGAACCCCCAACTTCGTCCAGCTATGGCAAGCCACCAAATATGGCCTACCATGGCAGCACTTTCGTGCCCATATGTATCCCCCGACTATGACGTATTTCGACTTTCTTGAATTTTGCTTGTTGGATTTTGTTGGACTGAGATGGGTTAGGGTTAAATGAACTTAACCCTCACACTGACCCTATATTGTATTTCTAACATTTTGGATGGAACAAAAAGTAAACTTTGTTTGTTTGTTTGTTGTTTGTTGCTATTTTTTAAAATTTTAATAAGGTGCGACCAGGAGTGCAAGCCTGATCAAAGAGAGAATGATAGATAAAGTTTGTTTTATAGAACCATATGGCCTTAACGACAGAGATGTGTGCATTTTTGTATCACTCAAAAGACATGCATCAGCAATGTCATTGCTTGGTAAATATCCTCTAGGATTATTTTCAAATCATATGAGACATCATCGTTCTGTGTGGTACAAAATCCTTCATGTTATACAAAAATTTGCGTCATTCAGCTCTTTTACCAGTCCAACTTGTATTCTTTTGGAACACATAGTCTATTACAAAGTGTGCAATGCTTGTTATGCACTCGGACTATAACACATGATGCCAATAGAAATAACAAGCATAGCTGGCAATCAAGCCTTGAAAACCACAAAACTTAATTTTAGTGCAATATGAATTCAAGTATAAAAACACCCTATTTACTCAAGTTTCGTCATAAAAATATATTAACGAAGTTCTCATGCAAACCATTAATCTTTTCTCTTATTGTATCAACAAACAGGGGATTCACTTACAGTCCCTGGAAGAAATCGAGTACAATTCTGGTACAAATCGAGTACAATTCTAGTACAAGATCGGAATGTGCACATTTGGAACATCAATCGAGTACACTTTAAGTACATTTCTAGTACAAATTGTTTGTTCAAAAATACAAACAATTTGTACTAGAAATGTACTTAAAGTGTGCTCGAATGATGTTCCAAATGTGCACATTCCAATCTTGTACTAAAATTGTACTCGATTTTCTCCAGAGGTATTTCCCAAAGTTTTCCGCTGTGTTGTAGCTTGCTGTGGGTGTGTTTGTACAGTCAGTATTGCTTTTATTATTTGGATAGGTTGTGTGTGTTGGGGGTGGGGGGGGGGGTCATATACATACGGTGATATTAACTTGATGGCATGCTTCATGAACACATAGAGTCCATTTTTTTCATTTCACTTTGTCATCGTCTGTTTTGTCTCTTTGCCTTTATACAGCTGAAATCATCATTATGCATTTTGATCAAAAGATGCGTATCTTGATGGTAGAGTTTGGTAGAATTATGTAAAATTATCAAATACTTGTACAATTTCATTACATTGTCTTACACAAAGAGCTATAAAGTGTAATACTTGTCTTACAATACTTTTCACTTTTAGAGCATATATACAAAATATATATAAATTTTTTTAAACTATTTTGTGCCAAAGTTGTTGATATATATTTGTATAATGTTGTTTATTTATACTCAATAATGAGATTTGTATAGCGCCTTGTACAAAGTATGCAAGGCGCTAGAGAAAAGGAGAGGGAAAAAATTAGGTAGGAAAAAGATGAGACTTAAGACGGCCCTTGAACCCAGTCAAATTTGTTGCAGTATGATGCAGAAGTGCCCTGCATACTTTTATTTGAAAGTGGATCACAGACACCTATGCCAGACCCTAGGCCAGCGGATTGGATGCCTCTACATATGTAACTTGTTAGTGATCAGTTGGCAGAGCTAGACAGCGATGAAGAGGACATTATTAGGCCACCAATGGATCCCCCATCTGAGCAGTAAGTATAAATAAACAACATTAACTGCCCATAGGTCTGCCAATAGTGTGCCTCTACATATGGAACTTGTTAGTGATCAGTTTGCAGAGCTAGACAGTGATGGAGAGGACATTATTAGGCCACCAATGGATGCCCCTTCTGAGCAGTAAGTATAAATAAACAACATTAACTGACCATAGGTCTGCCAATAGTGTGCCTCTACACATGGAACATGTTAGTGATCAGTTTGCAGAGCTAGACAGTGATGGAGAGGACATTATTAGGCCACCAATGGATGCCCTTTCTGAGCAATAAGTATAAATAGACAACATTAACTGACCATAGCTTCCAATGGTGTGCCTCTACACATGAAACTTGTTAGTGATCAGTTGGCAGAGCTAGACAGCGATGAAGAGGACATTATTAGGCCACCAATGGATGCCCCTTCTGAGCAGTAAGTATAAATAGACAACATTGCCTGACCCTAGGTCTGCCGATGCTGTGGCTCTACACATGAAACCTGTTAGCGATCAGTTAGCAGAGCTAGACAGCGATAAAGTGGACATTATTAGGCCACCAATGGATGCCCCTTCTGAGCAGTAAGTATAAATAGACAACATTGCTTGACCACAGGTCTGACAATGGTGTGCCTCTGCCTTGGGCCTCTACAAATGAAACTTGTTAGTTAGCAATCAGTTTGCAGAGCTAGACATTGATGAAGAGGACATTATTAGGCCGCCAAGGGATGCCCCTTCTGAGCAGTAAGTATAAATAGACAACATTGCCTGACCATAGGTCTGCCAATGGTGTGGCTCTACACGTGAAACCTGTTAGTGATCAGTTGGCAGAGCTAGACAGTGATGACGAGGACATTATTAGGCCACCAATGGATGCCCCTTCTGAGCAGTAAGTATATATCTATTACCTTTGAGAGAGAATTGCATACTCCTTTCCTTTACCAGAACATTTGCTTGCTGGTGGAAGCACCGATATAAAGATATATTCTAATTGCTGGACTTGTTAGTAATAAGTTTGCAAAAACTAGACGGTGATTAAGAGAAGGTTATTGGGCCAGCAACAGGTACTCTTTCTCAGTAAGTTTTATTTATTTGACTTTGATTCACAAAATACTGTTATGCAGCAAGACCTTTGGCATGGAGACAGAATGCCGCAACTGGCAGAGCTATACATTGATGAAGAGGGAATTGATGCTCCAGCTACGGATGACCCACATTGCAGTTACTATTTCCAAACTCTTATGTAGACAGACCAGAATGCTTCAACATATATTAGACCTGTTGAGATTGACACTAGTATTCAAAGGTTTCTCAAATTGGCAAAAGTGTCTCAAATTGAAAATCATCTCGTAATGTTTCTCATATTGCTTATTATTTTTTGGAGCAACGTGAGATACATTATGAGAAAAATAGTCTGATGACTTTTATTTGAGACACTTTTGCCAATTTGAGATGCTTTTGAATACTGGTGTGAGATCAGTTGGTATAGAGCTTACCACAGTAACTGCCACAGTTGTAGAGGAATAGTCCATATGACACACATTCTTAGAGCTGAAATTTTAAATGACAAGTATTTCTGCTCTAATCAATAATTGAGATCGGTTAACCGTAATTAGGTAATGCGTATTATATTTCTTCTGTCCTGTTACCACATGCTACATACACAATTTTCATCGAGACCGTCTTGTTCGCATAGGTAATTAAAGCTGTATGTTTTTCTGTGCACCTTTGCAGGGCAGCTCAGGAATCTGAAGTTTGAAGCTTCGAAGATGTAAACCAACAGGCCTGAAACCAAACCTATTGGCCAAAAAGTTTTGGCTTTGTTACAGTTTATTTATCTGGTGCTAAAATTCAGCTGCAGTAGTTTGTGTCATGTATGCTTGGGTCATATTTCATATATTTAAAAACATAACTTTAATACTAAATGATTGTGCTTTTTCAGATTAAATTTCATGTAAAGTTTATATGCGACACTTTCCATTTAAAGAGGCCACAAGGCAGAACATACAGTTATAGCATGTGATGTAATTAAATTCAGTATTCATGAAATATCATTTTTAAGTCTTTTTGTTGGACAAAACTGTTTTCCTTAAGCCTTTATTTATGACAAACCGTACCTTGTTTATTTGTAACAATTTTCAATTATGTGGTTCAAATATTTGACAAACATGTAAGTCATTACAGTCGTACTTCTCTGCTCTGAAGGCTACTTTTTTCTATTGGTACTGAAATACTCAACAATCAAAAATACTATGAAAATGAAAAGGATAAGCTCTTTCAAATGATACCAAATACTTTTTTTCTGACAAAGTGGTCCCATTGTAATGATTTATCTGCATATTTGATCGCTCCAAAGATTATAGCCTACATACATACATGTATACTGATATATTTGTCTAGACAATGTCACCAGTGTAGAAATTTGCATATGTTAGGCAGACAATGTTGTAAACATTCCTAGTCAATATCAGGTGACACTTCAAGTGATAGAGACTTCGGTTGATCCTCCTGGTAATAGTAATCAATATTCCAACCTTACCATTTACCCTAAAACATTAATAGTATTTTACTCTAACGAGAATTCTATTCTTAGGATTAATTCTAATAAACCTTACTCTAACCCTTAATTTACCTAAACCCTTAATTTACCCTACACTAACCTTTAATTTACCATAACCTTAATTTTAAGCCAAGCTGTAACTCTGTTTCCTAAAGTTCCCTTAATTATAACCCCAAACTAACTCTCATATTAGGGCAAGAAAAAAAAAGATTGTCTCAGAAACCGTTTGCAAGAAAGCTATGCGGTATGTGATTGTTTTTTATATTTTTTAGAAAATAAGCTATGAGGTATGCAATTTTTTCTTAACGCTCTAAAATTTTGATCGCCAACTAGGGGATTACGACTATCATGTTGAAAAAAACATAAAATACAGGTAAAAATTGCAACAGCAAATGACGGCAACCCGGATGACAGTCGATAAAAAAGAGAGATCAGTGCATAGCTCTATGCGCTAAATTCATATTCACATAGCAATGCGCGCGGGTTTCTCAGACAAAATCTGTTTTGGCATTATGCAGTAATTCACAGAATATTATGTATTATTTCAATTACCAGCAATGTATCACAGAAACCAAAACATTAAAAAAAGTCTAACACCCTGTCTTAGCATGTATCAATTATCTATGGTGAAGATTCGTTTGTAAAATGAAATGTTTGATCTTGGTTCTACAAATTAAAATGAGATGAAATAACTGGTTAAATTGATGCAAATGTGCAGAATGTTACAGGGGCAGACAGTTTTATGTCAACAGATCTGATATATTGTTTTGGTGCTTATTTCTTGCCAAAAAAGTACAACTGATTGGGTTTAAAATAAGGACTATAACTTAATATGTTTGTCCGGAGGTACATATTTTATTCATACATTAAGACTTACATTTTTGTTAAATATCTCTTGAATAATGTCGACATGAATCAATTCTTTTCAGGTCTGGAAGCATGTTTGGATAAATATGAGTGCAAGAAAGTCTGCCATTCATTCTAGTCTGTCATGTATCTGCAATAGCTGCCATTTTACATAAATTTGAATGTTTGCACATGTTAGCACTATAGAATTCCCAATCTTGGGTCCGGGGCTATTGAAATGGTTCTTCAGGTGACTGTGTCACCCGAAAACCCATTTCAAGAGCCCCTGACATAATTATGGTTGAGAATTTAGAGGAATTTTTCACATTCTCGAATGACAAGGTGAATATCACATATGGCACCAATTGCAGATATAACTTTGTTGCTCTCACATGACAATATATGCTTTCAAAACTCTTTCATGTTCAATTTCTCTGGAGGTTTCTACTGCGTTAAACCAAACTAGAGATTCTGATAGTAGGGTAACACGATACGGTGACACGCATCTCTGAAGTCATAAAGAGTTTAATAAAAAATGCAGAATATAGTATCAAATCGTAAAATCTAAAGCATTATTAGTCACATAATATGCTACTTGATACTTGCTTTCATTTAAAAGCATTCGTTTTGAACGAAAGATAATATTATGCTGCTTAAATTACTCTCTTAGTCTACTAAATTGACTTGAAAGAAACCACAAATTTGAAAAAAAAATGAATCAAATTTGAGCAGTCTCTATATCAAAGGGAACAATATAAGTTCACAATTTGCATGCTCTGATTATTTCTTTTGATAAGTTGGAAATTATTTCCCAGTGTGGGATTACTTTTTTAAACGGGCTTTCTGCTGATATTTGAAACCAATGCAAGTGGAGGCAATGATCAATGATGGTATAGGCTGCTTCACATTAAGTCCTTTTGAACTTCAGAGTTAGTCGTTTTGTTATCAGTAAATTCTTAATAGTATTAAAATTATATATTGGGTGTAAAATTACATATTGGGTGATCATATTACGTGAACAAAAAAGCATCATATTGAATCCAATGTCGAGAGAATAAGCTGCTGTTTTCCGCTTCACAGAGTAAATGCTATCTGTCTTGCCATAAAGGGTAAAAAATAGAAATGGATGGATAATTGAACATGAAAATTTACCTTTGTTCAATTTGTTTTCCAAAATGACTGACTTTGCTTTGTTGTAACAATATATTGGCATTGGTATTTAAATATGGATAATGAATGTGTGAGTAAAGCTTTATTAACAACCTTAATCTTTCATTTAAAAAGATGTGATCCAGTGTGGAAACATTCCTTCTGTTAAAGTCAACTTTAGTTCAAACATTAGATGTAGAATTCTATATTTTTATATTCACATTAAGCTGCATGTCTTACAGTTTATTTCTTGTATGTTATGTAATCATTGTAAATGCTACTTTCTTTCTTTTTCTTTTTTAGTTTTTAGGACATTCCTATCCTTAATGTTTTGTTACATGTAACAAATGAATAAGTGATTGAAGCGTAGTTTACAACAATCATTATCTAGCTTTAAATGCATTTCTTGTTTAATATAAACTTAAGCTGGTCTTGGGTTTATAATAAACAACAAGTTGCTCGTAAAGTAGTGCCTGATTGTTGGACGTAGTGCCTTACTGGAGGGGAGTGTTATATCACTCAAAACAAATAAATGCAAAGGCATTTATTTACTATGCATTGAGTAATAACATCAAAAACTGATCACATGTGAACATAAATTATTGAGGTAATGATTGTTTCATTAATTACTAAATTTACTGACAAATTATGAAAAAAGTGTCAAATTATGATAAAACTTTGGAAAAAGATTTGGTTTAATGATACGATTCATGAAAACCCTAAGCACAAAAACTATGTTCATGTTCTAACATTTGATATATCTATGTATAATATTATGTTTTTGGTATCAAAAATGGTCACAGAACCAAGATTAAAGACGGAAATTATCACTTTTGAACGTTCATTACTCTGAAGGAAACATGAGAAGGATAGTGTTTACTATAAGAGTTGTAAATATATATTACTAATAGCTCCAAACAATCAGAACATTGCAGATACTCGTGTGATTATGTTTTTTTCAGAATATTAACAAGAAAACGTAAATGATAACACTGAGTAAAACATTTGTTTGTGATAATGTTGACAAGTTATGATATATTAAAAACCATTAAACATCTTAAACAGTTGGCATGTATTTTTGATTTATTTAGAATGTGTATTATGACATTTGTCAATGTATTCTCACACTACAGCTGAGCGAAACGTCTTTTTCAGTCCAGTGTATTTTTGGGCCATTTCAAAAAAATGTATATAATTTTTAATATTTACAAACTAAATAGTAAAAATATGAAATCCTGAAAACTTCCTGATTATTGGAAAAACATAAGTAATTAAACAAATAATTGAAAATCTCATAGCTAAAGTTTTGACAAATACGAAATCAGTGGCGACACGTTATTCAATCAGACTTACGCCCGTGGAATTTATAATACAGTATGGGAACTTTGTTCACTCTGTCAATATAAAAAAGGATCACCACTCATGCACTGTTGTTTGGGAGTATGGACGACTCGCCCAAAAAGCAAGTCGCCCAAAGATACAAGTCGCCCAAAAGACAAGTCGCCCAAAATAAAAACTCGCCCAAAATACAAGTCGCCCAAAATACAAGTCACCCAAAAGACATCTCGCCCAAATTTTACATACTCGCCCAAATGATATCATCGGACGACTCGCCCAAAACTTGCAAACTCGCCC